>JAWPHD010004378.1:0-189469 GCA_037043455.1 Cyrtodaria siliqua
GACAAGTCAATAGGAAAATCGTCAGTATAGACGTAATACAATCATCTTATAAAAAGACATGCAAGAATAAAAAGTATAGTTAAAATGTTACAGTTAACATATACATACTCGATATCAAACACATAAAAATAAACTTAGGCTGGTTGAAATTCGAAGCTCAGAAAATAACAATATCTGGAATAATAAGGTCATAGACACATTATTCCGGCTCATGAGAAAAACAAGACAATAGAAATAATAAAAAGACAAGAAATAGTCAAATATAATATAAAATACTAAATATAACATGGAAGTGACTATGGCATAATGTAAGACACAACGAAACTCTTATATACTATGTAAATTATTAAGATGTTGATTCTTTACTTTGTGTGAACAAATAAGTACCTACGACTGGACAATGTTTTTTCTAATTCTAATCCTCTAACCGCGAATATTTTGGATGAAACATATCCTAATGACGTTTGAAATGTCATGAGAATTTCGCACCTTCGGCGTTTAATTTATGTCCCGAGTAAGCGGAATACGATTACGCTCGCTCATAGACATCAAAGGAGACTCAATTGGACACACGTCCAGCTAACTTTGCTTCAATTTCTCACCTTCGACGTTTAATTGATGTCCCGAGTCAGCAGATTAATTCGGTTACGTTCGCTCGTGGACATCAAAAAGGACTCAATTGGACACACATTTAGCTAATTAATACAGAATGCGTCACAATATTTCATATACGGGGATATTTTACCAAGCTAGCAGTCGCTGTCTATACATCGACTGAGTTACACGTACATTTTCAGCTCTGAAAATACTGTATATCTCGATCTTTATTTGTTTTCCTTGGTTAAATTAAAGGCTTTATAAGACAAACTAGACGGTATCAACCCGATCTGATCTTATATCTGGATTAAACCAGACTCTTTACGGCATTAATCCGGAGAGTGCCTTTGAGTGTATTCTTCAATACATACATTCATAAATATATAACTGTAAGAAAATACAGACGGTATCAACCCGATCTGGTCTTACCCCTGGATACTCTCTATTCTCTTTGGTCAAAATTGAAGGCTGAATAAGACAACCTAGACGGTATCAACCCGATCTGATCTTATTTCTGGACTCAACCAGACTCTTAACGGCATTACGCGGTAGAGTGCCTTTGAGTGTATTCTCCAATACATACACTCATAAACATAAACACTAAGACAATATAGACAGTATCAACCCGATCTAGTCTTACCCATGTATACTTAAAGTATACTCATCTATACAAAAAGTGGAGACACCAAAAGAAATAGACAATATATAAGACTCATATAGATTGCCTTACTTTACTAACGTAAATCGCTAGCTGAGGATTTGGAGATCCGTACTATAGACATCGTATCACCACAGAACGGGATATCAGTTTGCATGTCAGTGCATACACGACCTTACAGTGTAACACACGATCGTACATGCTACATAGATAAGTAGTAATACACGATATAATGAAATACATGCTAAAGGGTATATCTCACTGTTAAAGGTACTATTTAAACTTGCCAGACTACGGAACATACCGTAATAACTGCCGGGAATATGTGATATTCCTATATACCAGTACCACAGCGAGTGCCAACTCTGAAATAGACGGTCCGATATATTTTGAAATATTCAAAATAAGGGATTCTCCTACACAACATACTAAGACAATAAGCATATTGTCATTGATAATACAAATAATTTAGGATTTCATTGCAACTGAAGAAGACCTTTTTAGGTCGAAAGCGCTATTGCAAATCGGGATATTGTCTTCCCGAGTAAGATACATAATACACACGTCTCCTAAATATCTCTAGGTATTTTGCTGTTTATTTTTTATTTTTAAAAGAAACAGCGCCACAGTAGGCGTGTGTATTACCTCATAATATTATCACATATTACACAAGATACGTTTATACAAATTAACGTATATATATAAACACACTACTGTATACTATATATATACTCTATATAGGAACTGGTTAACTATATACAGCAATTGTGTAGACTGGTTAATACACAGTTCACGACAAAAATATATAATATGCAACAAAACAGTAACAAACGGAAAAAAACGCTGGGGATAAGGAAAAAAACCGTGGCTAGTGTACTAACTGGGCATGTCACTACCACGAGACAGTTTGAAACCGCTACTATGGTCAGACACCCGGAAACCCAACTTAGAACCCCAACTTAAAACCCGAACTTAAAACCTGATCTTATTTGTTCGCTTAATTTCTTGAAGTTTTCACTCTCTTCCAATACATCTTCTTTCTTTTCTAGCTCTTTTAAAGCATCACCCAAAGGTTTTATTTCATCTTTCAATCTGTTTTGAATTGCAATCATTATTTGACGGTTTAGTTGTATCTTTTCTTGTATTTGACTTAGTTTATTATCAACACCTGTTGTCAAATTTTTCATCATGTCTGGAATTTTATCAATATTATAATCACGTATGATTTTTGTTATACTTCTTTGAGTATATTGCCTTGTTGCTACATCATCTGCTTTATCTGGATTGCCAACATTGGTAATTTTATTATTATCCATGTTAAGATCACTTCATAAACCATTTTCCTGGTTTTTACCCTTGTGAAGATAATTAATCAAATGTTGTTTTTTTACATACTCAGACAGCACAATACCGAAGTTTGTAATATTAACACTACCAGTAGTAACTTTCTCGCCAAGATCGTTAAAAAGTCCCATTATATATAATATGATTAGATTAAATATCACCAGTGAAGTTACGTTTTACTAACTTCATCGGGCGATCCAGATACAGAAAGTCGTACTGTTTGTCAGTCGCTTTTCTGTACTGCTCTTTGCTGACATCTTGTTCTTTGGAAAGCATACCAAGCTCACGATTAACTGGAGTCGCAAAGAAGATGTAATGAGAGCAATTCAACCGAATGTCTTTGGGAGTTTTGTAATAAGATAGGGATAATTAAATTACACAACAGTTTTTGTGCCTTCCCTAGATGAAATAATTAATAATATCATTTTGATTGCGCTCGCAAACATAATCATCAAAAATAACTATCTTTTGAGTATCAGAATCCAAATCATTCACAGGGATAACTTGATCATTTGAACATTCTAATATATCTTCAACCGAAATTTTATTCTTTTTTGCTATCTTTTCAAGTTTTTGTGACAAAACCTGATACTTAGACTGCTCCAAGTTTTTAGCAAACAAATAAATCTTGTCGTAATAAACTAAAGGTTTCAGCAACATGTGAACTAATGTATTCGTCTTGCCAGATCCTGAATTATCGCAAATTAACATTCTAAAACAACAGTCTGGCATTAAGTTCCATAGTTGTTTAAAATTACCGTTTTTATGTTTTCATATCATAGTTTGAAATTTGCATTATAATAATGCTTGGATAATAATTGTCTTAACTTATCTTAATTTATCTTATTTTAATCTAACTTATATTATTACATGTCTTTGTTAAAATGGAAAGAATTAGCAGATAAAATGCGAAAAGCGAGTGAGCTTGTTAAAGAATTCGAGAATAAAGTTATCTGAAAAAGACTAGAAAAAGGAGATAGTCGTGATTTATACACAGAAGTATTTAAACCTGTAACTAGCAAAATAACAGAGCAAACAAGGCGGCTAGCTGAACATTTGATTACACTTCCAGAAATACGCCAACAGTTGGCTCTTCTTCCTGAGGTAATACGCCCGCAATTACTTCCCCCGCCCGAGCGTGGCCTGCAATTACTTGCCACGCCCGAGCGTGGCCCGCAATTACTTGCCCCGCCTGAACGTGAACCTATCAGGCAAACAGTGTATCCCAAACGACAATCTCTAGCTGATTACAGAGAGGAACAAAAGCAGGCATTAGAGTCTGGACCAAAATTAAGCTCAGACAGAGTGCTTAGATCAAAACCTGCCGAACCCACGGGAGAATTATTTGAAGCAGTCAAAAAGAAAGTACATCATTTAGTCCCGGGGATGAAGACATAATAGAAGAAATAGAAGAAGAATGGGAAGAAGAAGAACTTGGCTTTGATGCTGGTATGGATAAAGAATATGATTTGCCAACACCAACTGAAATTCTAGGTATTGCTGATGGGAATGCTGATTATGATGAATATATTAAAAATGCTAAGAGGATACGCAGGGGAATGCCCTACAAGATAAGAGGTCTAGAGACACAAATAAACAACCTTAGCGAAAAAAGACTCCAAGAGAGGTATCATGATGCGAAAACCGGCGCACATAAACGTGAAATAGCAATATTACTACAGAGCTCCGCGCACCGCCGGCAAAACAAGGCTTCACTTGTAAAAGAATATAATGAATTAAAACATGAAGCGGATGCTCTGGATTTTTACATAGAGAGGTTACCTGAGCGAATTCAAACAGCTAACGAAACTGCACAAAAGACTGGCAAAGGGATGCAGCAAAAAAGAATTTCCTACAAAGTCGACAAAGATGGCCACTATGGAGTGTTACAAATTGATTTACCCAAGCTTGTTGGTCATCACAAATTTATTGCCAAACAATGAGAAGCAGTTGTGCTAGATATAAAAGTAGATGATGATTTTATAGACTTGATAACAAAGCGTTACAATAATAAAAAAACGTATTCAAAGCTGTCACAAAATGTTTTTAAGGAACTAACAGAATTATCTGGTTTACCAAATCATAGAGGTTCTTCAAAGTTCAACAATATTTTAGGAGGTTGAGTTGATGTTGAATATTACAATAGTCCTGATGATTTGGTTAGTGCTCTGGAGTTAGTATGTGGAAGTATTGAATCAGGAAATAATAGTCCACAGATAATAAATAAAGGTATTAGCATAATCGATGAATTATTAAAAATAGGTAAAATATCATCCAAAGAACATGAGCAACTATTTTCTAAATATCTTGATTAAATAATTGTCTAACTGTAAATATACATGACACAAATTACTAACAAATAAGAATTAATTGATCATTTGACACGACTTGTGGCTGCATACAGACGTAGCTATAAATTGTGCGGTATTATAAACACAACATTACAAATTGTTAGTGGGGTAATTGGTTGTACTGCCGTTTTGGCATTGGTTCCGGCAATTCCTGTTTTCGTGGCTGCAGTTGGTGCAGTTCCCCCAGTAGTTGCTGTTTTAGCAAGTAAAACAAGAATAGCAGAAAAAAAGACTTTGTTAAAAACACATCATAGAAGTTTTAAACAACTTCTATCATATGTCCAAACAACCACAGGACTAGAAAATGACGAGGAGATAATTAGGATTGTCTTTAATAAAATATTAGAAATTCAAAAGAATGATAACTTTACAGAACCTCTGGAAATGTATATGAAAAGGTTCAAGTTAAACGGTCATGGCATTCAGTCGTAATTCTTGTCTGTCTTGTTTCCATATCCTATCGTACTTTTCTCTGGTTGACTTGTTTTAATCGGTTTTGTTTCTTTTTCTATTTTTAATATTTTAAATATTTTCTGAAAAATGTATTCAAATTTGATTGATCTTTTTCGACCTTCTATTTTATCCAAAATCTTTACAATTTTGTAAAACAAATCTTCAAATCTTTGTCTGTTTTTTAGAAGACAAATCATATACTACCAAGTATTTATCTAAATGGTACTTTCTGATAATTGATATTACAGCTTTTAAGAAAGATTGGATGATAAAAACTAAGATTGAGTGCAATGATGCTGTAAGGCTCCTCACAGATCTAGCAGAAAAAGAAATTAAGATTTTTAATGAAACACAATTAAAAGTAATGTCTAAAATTTTTGAGTTGTTCAGAGATAATCTAATCAGCAATCTAGAAAAACCTCATGTGATTAATACTGATATCGGATGTTATGAGGACTTTGAAACGTTTGTCGAAAGTTTAAAAGAAATGATTGATGCAGAAGTTTTTGATAAAGACGAGTTTATAAACTATTGCAAATACAGGATAAAAATAAAATCACTGGCAGCTGGAGGTAATCTTGAAACTGTTGATTTTGATAGATACTGCAAATATCATGTAAAAATAAGTCAGATGATAGATAATAGAGTTCTTGAGGAAAAATGCTTTCGGAGATACTTAGACATTCTTCTGGATAACGAAATAGATGCTCTCTTGGATGAAGTTACTAACGAGGGCACCAATGAATATGTTTATGAGGTTACCATTGAGGACGCCGACGAGGGCGAAAATATTAATATAGGCTTAAAGAAATAATCTTATGTAATATTATAATAATGAGTATCCGAAAAATTGAAACATCCCCCAAACAGTATAGCAAGGTTTTTAAAGTAGATAGTTATTTAAGTTATGATCCGATTGTTCAACTACAAAAAGCACACAATCCTGCTGTAAAGTTTCTCAGAGCAGAACTAAAAAGAACAGGTGGATTTAAATTAAGCATTGATCTAAAACTTACTTTTAAAAAAACTTATCAGGAGGCATAGGAAAAGGTCCTGAAACCGTGTACAAAACAGCTTACTTTGCCTCAAAGGCTGTAATAATATTAAACAAAAATCAAATACCAGAAGCATTAGACAAAGCACGGGAAGAAATTATAAATAGAATTGGAAATTGGATTCGGGAGGGAAGTGGTTGGGTAATTGAGACACTAGACGCACACTATATAAATCGAATAAAGTATAAGCCTTTACGAGGTAGCTCTTATTTGGATTTACCAAAAGAACTTACTAATGCTAAAAAAGGATTAATAAATATAAAAAAAGAAAAAGATAACGAATGCTTCAGATGGTGCCATTTGGCTGATGAATTTCCTGTTCAAAATAAACCACAAAGAATAACAAAGTACAAAAAGTACATTGGAGATCTAAAATATAAAGGAATTACATTTCCTGTTACTATCAAACAAATCCCAAAAATAGAAAAACAAAACAACATTTGTTTTAACATATTTGGGTATGAAGATAACAAGTATACCCTTTGGACATATCAAAAAATAAAGCAGAGAAAACATGTGATATGCTTTTGATCACCGAAAAAGAAAAAAATCATTATGTGTGGATAAAAGATTTTAACAGTTTGGTGTATTATCAAACAGCACACAAGGAAAGAAAATAGTTTTGTAAAACATACTTGCAGTGTTTTACATTAGAAAGAGTTCTGGAAAAACATAAACCTGTTTGTCTTTCACTTAATGGAAAACAAGCAGTAGAGATGCCAAATAAAGATGAAAAAGTTAAGTTTAAAAACTACGACAGACAGCTAATGGTTCCGTTTGTTATATATGCTGATTTTGAAGCAGTAAACGGAAGTATTTCTTCAGTATCAAACAATCCTAAACAATCACATACGGAAGCATATCAAAAGCATACTGATTGCAGTTATGGGTATAAGGTTGTTTGTTGCTATGATGATCAGTATTCAAAACCAGTTGTAACGTATAGAGGACCAAACGCTGTTTACAAGTTTTTAGAAAAAATGATAGAAGAAGAGAAGTGGTGCAAGAAAACTATGAATGCAAACTTTAAAAAAGATCTAGTAATGTCACAGGAAGAAGAAGCTGAATTCCAAAAATCTATATCATGTCATATTTGTGGTTATGGTTTTGCAACAACTCTCAAAAAAGGTGACGCGGGTTATACAGTGGCATACAAAAACTCCATCAAAAAAGTCAGGGACCATTGTCACATAACTGGGATGTATAGGGGAAGCGCTCATGACATATGTAATATTAATTTCAGGTTGACTAGAAAAACACCTGTTGTGTTTCATAACTTGAAAGGATATGATTCTCACTTTATAATGAAACACATCGGAAAGTTTAAACGAAACATAAATGTTATACCAAATAACATGGAAAAGTACATGGCTTTTATGTTAGGACAAAGTTTGGTGTTTATTGACAGTTTTCAGTTTATGTCTCAGTCATTTGAAAATTTAGTAAAAAACATCCCCTCGTTTCAATACACCTCTCAGGAATACTTGGATGATAAGCTAGAATTAATAAAACGAAAAGGTGTTTATCCTTATGATTACATGAAGAGTTTTGAACGCTTCGGGGATACTAAGTTACCTGGCAAAGATAGCTTTTATTCTCAATTAAATGATGAGCATATTTCAGATGCAGATTACGGTCATGCTACAAACATATGGAAAACATATCTATATCTCAAGACTGATGTGCTGTTGCTGACAGATGTTTTTGAAAACTTTAGAAAAATTTGCATTGAGTATTACAAATTAGATCCTTGCCATTACTTCAGTAGTCCTGGTTTAGCCTGGGATGCATGCCTTAAGATGACTGGTATCCAACTTGATTTAATAACTGATATTGATCAATATTTGTTTGTGGAGAAAGGTTTAAGAGGTGGTACGAGTTATATTGCAAATAGATATTCACAGGCTAACAATAAATATATGAAAAACTATGACAAGGAAAACGAAAGCAAGTACATAATATATCTCGATGCTAATAACTTGTATGGGTGGGCTATGTGCCAACCGTTACCTACTGGCAACTTCAAGTGGGTTGATAAGTTTGAAAAAGGAAAATCAAATTACACTGTTGAGTGCGATATTGAGTATCCTGAGAAACTGCACGACTCGCATAATGATTATCCTCTCGCCCCGGAAAGTTTAAATATCAAAGATGAGTGGTTGTCAGACTATTGTAAAAATGTAAAACAAAAGTTTAATTTAGGACATTGTAATGTTAATAAACTTGTTACGACGTTGAAAAATAAAGAAAAGTATGTCGTGCATTTTAGAAACTTAGAATTGTATAAAAAGCTTGGATTGAAGGTAACAAAAATACACCGAATACTACAGTTCGACGAATCAAAGTGATTGAAAACATACATAGACTTTAATACTGCCAAGAGAACAGCTGGTAAAAATGCTTTTGAAAAGGATTTCTTCAAACTGATGAACAATTCAGTTTTTGGTAAAACTATGGAAAATTTGAGAAAAAGAATTAATGTTAAATTGACTCACGACGAGGAGGTTCTCTTAAAATATGCAGCAAGACCTTCATTTATTTCTTGTAAAATGTTTAATGAAAATTTATTTGCCATAAACTGAATAAAAGAACGATCAGTTTTAAATCGTCCTTGTTATATTGGCATGTGTATTTTAGACTTGTCAAAATATTT
Source organism: Cyrtodaria siliqua (assembly GCA_037043455.1). Taxonomy (NCBI): domain Eukaryota; kingdom Metazoa; phylum Mollusca; class Bivalvia; order Adapedonta; family Hiatellidae; genus Cyrtodaria; species Cyrtodaria siliqua. The sequence goes on from JAWPHD010004378.1 coordinate 9,112, forward strand.
GATGTATGATTTCCATTACAACTATATCAAAAACAAATATGATGGAAAATCTAAGTTATTATTTACTGATACCGATTCCTTATGTTATGAAATAAAAACAAAAGATGTGTATGCAGACTTTTACAAGGATAAAGAACTGTTTGATAATTGTGATTATGATCCAAAAAGTCAGTTTCATTTTAATGATAATAAAAAGGTTATTGGTAAGATGAAAGATGAAACGTGCGGTATGCCTATTGTTGAATTTGTTGGGTTGCGAAGTAAACTATATTCGTATGTGCTAGATAATAAGGTAAGCGCAAAGAAATGTAAGGGTGTTAACAAGTGTGTTGTTAAAAAACAGATAGCACATGACGATTACAAAAAGATTTTGTTTACGGCAACAGAAGCTCACCATGAGATGAAAGTTATAAGATCACAAAAGCATAAAATAAGCAGCTATGCAATAAAAAAAAAAAGTTTATCAGCTTATGATGATAAACGGTACATACTAGATAACGGACAAGATACGTTAGCATACAAGTAAAAAATGATATGCAGAGCGATAATGAAGACTACTGCCCGGTTCCGTCTGACTTTGCTTAATGAGTTGCAAATGTTATGTTATTAAAATGACAAACCGGATTGATTAGTAGTATAGATAGGGGGTGGGGGGTATCAGGCGAGTTTTCCAGAGCGGGGGTGCTTGAGAAAACTAATGAAATATGTTGGTGTTAATTTAGGCGTGACTTACATTTAGATCTTGGTGTGAATGAGAGTTACGCCTGAGTACCCCTGGCATATTTCACTAGTTTTTCTCGTGCCCCGAGGGGAAACCGGCCTGGTACCCCCAGTATCTATACTACTCTTTTTCTAGTAAAGTACATCCATCCCAAGTAATGGAAGCATATTCCAATATTGGGCGCATATAAGACGTGTATATCTGATTAAGTGTTTTGCGCGCTACTTTGTATTTAAGCATTCTCATTAATCCAAGCACTTTTGACGCAGAAGCAACACTATTTTTAATGTGTTCGTGCCATTTACCGTTATTACTCAGTGTTACTCCTAGATGTTTATGATTGTCAACAAAGGTTAGCGGGACATTGTTTAGATATAAAGTTGGAAGACGATCATTATTACTTAAGGAAAAGAACATTGCTTCTGTTTTGGCAGGATTAAATTGCACGAGCCAGTGCTTTGACCATTCCGTAATCATGAGCAGGTCATGATTAAGAATTCCTTCCATGTCATTTATACTAGATGTTGAGACTGATAACGAACTGTCATCAGCAAACAAACGAGTTATACTCAGCATATTTTCGGCAATATCATTTACATATATAAAAAATAAAAGAGGACCCAATACAGAGCCTACGCTAACTCCAGCAGTTAGTGTTTTAGAGTCGGAGGTTGCAGATCCGACGCGGACTCTTTGAGATCTGTTTGAGAGATAATCAGATATCCAAGCTAATATCTTGCCATCGATACCATATTGTTTTAGCTTGAACAAAAGACCTTTGTGCCAAACACGATCAAACGCTCTAGATATACCATTAAAAACAATTCGTGTAAATTGTTTAGCATCGAATGCCTGACATATATGATGGTACATGTCGATAAGTTGATATGTAGTAGAATGACCAGGGAGAAAACCTGATTGATTCCTAAAGATAAGATCAAACATAAGTAGAAAATTATACACATGTTTAAATACTATTCTTTCCATTACTTTACCAACACAACTTAATAATGCTATAGGTCTATAATTTGTAGGGATACTTGGGTCTGACTTTTTGAAAAGTGCCATGACCATAGCACATTTCCATAAGTCGGGGAAAACGCACTCGTTTAATGATCTGTTAAAAAGAATATGTGGAGGTTTTGAAATTGTATTTGTAGTTTCCTTTAACATCCTATGGCTTATTTCGTCCTCCCCACATGCTTTATTTACATTTAAAATCTTGATAATGTCAACTATTTCGGATTCTTCTGACTTATTATTGGATTTTTAATGAAAAATAGGTAATTCAACATCAGAATCATCAACAGATGATATTGAAACAAAGTAATCATTCAAACATTTCGCTTTTTCTTGGTCAGTTATTGAGTATGATGTTTCGCCATTGGTAAGTGTATGATAAAAGACCTTTGGAAACGGCCGAGCACGACACATACGAAATATTGCAGTCTCGGTTTGACTGAGACTGTTCATGAGCGGTATTGAAATATGCTAGCTACCGCTCACGCCCTCTAGCCCCGGGTTGAGCAGAACTCAATATTCATAAAATCAATAGTACACTATTTTAACCATCCCGAGGATGTCATGCATATGGCGGTGGACATGGAGTTAACTGCTTCCCCATGTCGTACGGCATATGGTCCCAGTATCTAATAAAATTAAATGCCCCGAAGAGCGAAATAAACATAATGGAATTTAGTTGGGAGCAGCGGTTATGAATCCTGCGTAAAAAAGCAGACAACATATCCTATGAGTGGTTAAACAATACCCAGGGCATTTTATCGGCCAGAGTAGTGGAACCACCAAATCAAAAATTAAGTAAGAAAACAAAAGCAATTAAAAATGTACCACCGATAACTAAATATATGTATCGGGCTCAGCGATCTCCAAAGATCGAATGAATAACAGTACTGATTGCAAGCGCGGGGAGACGTTTTACTGCCGCCACACTGCACAAGCAACGCCACTGTGCTATAAAAAAGAGTATGATAATGGACCTTTGGAAACGGCTGAGCACGACACATACGAAATATTGCAGTCTCGGTTTGATTGAGACTGTTCATGAGCGGTAGTGAAATATGCTAGCTACCGCTCACGCCCTCTAGCCCCGGGTTGAGCAGAACTCAATATTCATAAAATCAACAGCACAAAAATTTAACCATCCCGAAGATGGCATGCATATGGCGGTGGACATGGAATTAACTGTTTCCCCATGTCGTACGGCATATGGTCCCAGTATCTAATAAAATTAAATGCACCGAAGAGCGAAATAAACATAATATTTAGTTGGGAGCAAATATAAATAGATTCATGTTCCTAACCTCTGGATGCTAACTTCTAATTTGCTCTGACCCTTATATTGAGCACCGTTATTTGTGTATATACATTCTTCTATTTTAGACACAGGGTACATCATAGATATCCCTATTAGGGCATGAAAGCAGAGGGTACATACCACAGTTTCTATTAAAGTTCTCCAGCTATGTTTTGTTTTAAGAACATGTTGATGTTTATTTAAATCGAAATCAATACACAACAATATATATTTACAATTCACACATTGCAATATCTGTGAGAAGCGAGATAAGATTTTATTTGATGACGTAGAAAACTTTTAACAGGTAAATTAATCCACAGGTAGATGTTTTTATCAAAATATCTGGCAATAGTTGTGCAGCTATACAATTCAGATTTGCCTCATTTTTCCGTGCAGTCACGCAGTGGTAAAAGTTGTATCAATAATACTTATATTTACATACAACTTAGTAGCGGTTTTAAATTTATGTTTCCCTCCGGGACTATCAAGAAATGTTCATATGATGTTTAAGAGTTAAATGTGTTAATTGATAATACTGCAAAAAGGTAGCCATTCATCTTTAAAGAGTTTAAAGGGACACACGGCAATCTTGATTTTTTAAAAACTGGCGGCGTCACCTTAGTTTTTCTGCATAAATTGCATTTATTCAATCATTAATGTTAAATAATAATTATATTAAGCCATTTGTTTTTGCATATTATTAATTTTTGATATTATTACACCAATAATATATTAAAACTTATAGTATAATAAGACGAAATAGTGAATACTTAGAATTTGATTTATTTAAATGTAACCAGGGTAAAAGTAAAACTAATACAGGATATATAAATCGAGACACCCATTTCAAATACTTCAAGATTGCCGTGTGTCCCTTTAATGAGTTGGGTACACCTATTGGCTTCTGCAGATTTCTACTTCCATGTGTATGGTTGTTCCCGTCTGTTTACGGAATTCGTCGTTAATGATTTTCTTGATATGCCATACTACGATTGCAACGACCAATCACATCGGCTAACTAGACTTCTGTCTCGTGAACTACCCATGCTACACGTTACAATGGGATTACATTCGAGCTCAATGTTATCTCAACCATGATACCTGGCAAAACTTCTATTTATTTATTTATTTGAATGGTATTTTACGTCATTTTAGCACATGCTAGGCCATATATTACGGTTCTATTTTGTTGTGGTAGAGGCGGACAACCAATTTTTCTAATGTGAACAACCGTCATCTCCACTGCTAAGTTATCTCGTGTCTTAGGGGAAAATGTTATATGTCTTTGAACTATTTATAATAAAACGTTAACATTTCAAAAGAAATGCATATATTTTGAAACACACCATAATTATTAACCAGTTATCTGTAGTTATCTTTAAAATTATAGCAAACATAACCCACATTTTGACATTTGTCATGCGTTAAGAGGTCACATTTAACCTTGAGGATAAACAAAATATAAAGTGCACACAGTTGAACAATTCATTCATTATCAAACGGAACTCGTCAACGGCTTAAACATTAGATTTGTAATTCAGCGTAATAAGCAGTAACACAACGGCGTTGAGGGGTTATTAAATGGTGAGTTAGTTTCGCTAGTTTTGTCTTCGTTTTATATTTTGTAAATATATATAAATTTGAATTGTTCAGCTTAGTAGAAATAATTACTATACAATTATAATTGATTCAATACTATTTCAAGCACTTTCTTTTTCTTTAGTTTAATTTTCATTTATAGTGAATCGTACATCCACAGTCAGGGCACGTCTGTAATGTCTTATCAATTTCAGATACATATAATCAGTATTCAACGATTGGTACGGTGTTTTTCGCCAAACTACGGTTACAATTAAAATCTTTACTCGAGCCATTCAGTCATTATGTATGTTTCAAATTATTTTTTAAAAAATATCCATACTATATTTCAGATCTTTTGAAACAATGGCTGTCGTTCCGGGCGAGCTTGTCAATGAACATATTTACTCGCACATTTTAAAATGTCCAGAAGATCAAAGAGCTGATCAGTTGGTCAAAGACGTGAGCACATACGTAGACAATGCATTAAATGATCCAGAAAGGAAACTAGGCCTGATCTTCTACAAAGCACACGTTTATAAAAGCGACAATGGTCAACAGTTTCTTATACATCTGTATCTGTTTTCGAGAAGTCATTGGACGGAAGAAATAAGGAAAGTCCTAGAACAGATATATTTAAACGAACTTTTCCATAAAGGAATGATTCTTGTTTCTGAACAGATACTTGAAAGGACAGTTGAGGCGAAGCGGAAACCACTTTATGCAGGCGATGATGACGATGGACCTAGTTGGAGTAATATACCGGGCGAAAATGTTTGTCAGAAATTTCTCAATTGGTGGTTAATTGTTCCACGTGCTCAGTGGGACTTCTTTGATCTCCTTTACCAAGTTTACACATTTAACATTACCCATGTAGGTTTCATGATCAAGCTTGTTCATTTCTTTACAATTCCATGCAATGCCATGCTAACTATGCTTTTCCTTGCTCAATTTCCATGTGTTGGTCTTGGTAACCAAGTCGGATATGGAGCTTTAGAGTTCAACGCATCCATGGCCCTTCTCCTTATCCTTGGGAGCATGTACCTCGTCATGGGCATTTTGAGAAAGAAGTGGCTATGGGGATTATCCACGACTGTCGTTTTATTTTTTTGCTGGATGGCGGGCAACTTATGGTACGCGGTTTACAAGACGCCTGGAAATCCTTGGTACAATCCAACGACGTTAGGAACAAATCCAATCATATGGAGTTACATAATGTCATTGATTCAGACTGGATCCCACCTGGGGGTAGACCAGCTACCACCTTACATTACAGGCAAGCATTTTGCAAATACACATTTTAATTCATAATAATTGAAAAGGATGTCAAATTTCCGAATATATTTAAATAATTATATTTGGAGCTACCGACCCCCATGTACCTATGACGGGAAAACAAATGGGCCGCCTTTATTTATAAAGATGTTATAAAACTGTGCTGCCCTACTACCTGGTCTGTGTTTATACCTGACTGTGATGACCTACTACCTTGTCAGAGTTTATAACAGACTGTGCTGCCCTACTACCTGGTCTATATTTATAATTAACTGTGCTGCCCTACTACCAGGTCTGTGTTTATAACTGACTGTGCTGCCCTACTACCAGGTCTGTGTTTATAACTGACTGTGCTGCCCTACTTACTGGACAGTGTTTATAACCAACTGTGCTGCCGTTCTACATGGTCTGTATTTATAACTGACTGTGCTGCCCTACTACCTGGTCTGTATTTATAACTGACTGTGCTGCCCTACTACATGGTCTGTATTTATGACTGTGCTGCCCTACTACCTTGTCAGTGTTTATAACTAACTGTGCTGCCCTACTACCTTGTCTGTATTTATAACTCACTGTGCTGCCCTTCACCATTCTTTATGTTATGTATTGTGCTTTTCATTGACTTTTTAAATAGGCTCATTTATTTTGTTTGTGGTGCAGTGCGGACCTAAGCGAGTATGAGAGTGGACCTTTGGAAACGGCCGCATACGATGAATACGAATTATTGCAGTCTCGGTTTGATTGAGACTGTTCATGAATGGTAGTGAAATATGCTTGCTACCGTTCACGCCCCCTAGCCCCGGTTGGAGCGTAACTCAATATTCATAAAATCAATAGTACAGCATTTTAACCATCCCGAAGATGGCATGCATATGGCGGTGGACATGCTACTTTTACTGTCATTATTCCATGTCCAGCGGCCTATGGTCCCAGTATCTAACAAAATACCATGCCCCGAAGATAAGGTGTCATTGCGTTTTATTGCTGTGGTTTCTATAGGATCGTTTTTCTCATTTTTCTATTTCGTTTATTGCAGGGGTACATCACTGGGAATCGTTACATGTGTTTTTCTGCAAGAAATACCAAACTTCAAAACGGAAATGGGACTCCATTGGTTTTATTGTTATGGGGTCACTAGGCTTCCCAATTCTGTCGGTAGCAGTTACTTGGTTTTCCTGGCCGCATCTTATTGGAACAGAGGTTTTTCCATTGTTATTATTCGTTTAATAGATATGTCAAAGGTATGAAAACAATATTCAAAGATTAAAAACACACACAAATGTGTCTTAAACGAGTAAATTAGTTTAATTGGATACACAAGTCGTGGAACTGGACTATGTAAATAAATTAAAATGGCACAAACAAGTTTGTGTTGCTAAATACAAGTTCTTAAATGAGTGTGCAAACTGGTTAAAATCCGGATCCAGCACTTTCAGAACATAAAATGTTGCCCATTTTGTGTTAAGGACATGCATTTATATAGCCAAATTAGTTGTTAGTTGTGGTCGTGGCCATTCTGAATATATCCTATATAATTGTAACCATTACATGTTAAAGATGAGGCTTGAGCAAATCAAAATAATGTCAGTATATCTTAAATAAGTTTACGTAATCATAATTAACATATCACAATATGTGCGTACAATATAGTATTCTAATAAAACTCTACTATATTTCTCCTTTCTTTTTCGTATAATTCCGCCGTCTCGAAGACAATTTGAACACTGACAGATGTCGGTTAAAACGACTTGTGCATCTACTTTATATTGAATATCATTTTCATACACTAAATCTATTTTGAAATATTATCTTTTTATATTAGTAGTAGTAGTAGCAGGCAGCAGCTGCTGCAGTAGTAGTAGTAGTAGTAGCATGTAGCAGCTGCTGCAATGGTATTAGTAGTAGTAGCAGGCAGCAGCTGCTGCAGTAGTAGTAGTAGTAGTAGCAGGCAGCAGCTGCTGCAGTGGTAGTAGTAGTAGTAGTAGTAGTAGTAGTAGTAGTAGCAGGCAGCAGCTGCTGCAGTAGTAGTAGTAGTAGTAGTAGTAGGCAGCAGCTGCTGCAGCAGTAGTAGTAGTAGTAGTAGTAGTAGCAGGCAGCAGCTGCTGCAGCAGTAGTAGTAGTAGTAGTAGCAGGCAGCAGCTGCTGCAGTAGTAGTAGTAGTAGTAGCAGGCAGCAGCTGCTGCAGTAGTAGTAGTAGTAGTAGCAGTAGTAGTAGCAGGCAGCAGCTGCTGCAGCAGTAGTAGTAGTAGTAGTAGTAGTAGCAGGCAGCAGCTGCTGCAGTGGTGGTAGTAGTAGTTCATGCACATAAACGCATCTGTTAATGTATGCCGATGGTAAAACAATTGGTAATTGTTGTTAATTTTGCTGTTAACGCAGGTTGTTTATGACTATTTTGTGAGGAAAACTATTTTAAAAATACGATTTGACGATTTATTGGGTAGAACAATGTAACTTAAGTGATAAATATACACACACAAATGAGATAAATAAAAAGGGCGTATTGTTAACCCGTTTCTTTTTTTAATATTGTAATTGTATTTTTGTTTATATGCAAGATTTTGGTTGACTGTTTTCTGTGAAAGCTACATTTTCTGTTCGGCTTTTACACCTACTTTTATTAAGACTCAGTGAAGAAAACAGTATGAAGTTATCGTGTTGTTGATAACTGTTTGTCCGTTTAATTGTCAAGCATATTATCACGAGCTCTTCGAGATCTTGAAAATATAGTGTTTTCAATTGAAACGCCAACATCGATCTAATACACTGTAGACGATTTGTATTTTATAAATGTTTTATGTAAATTATAGTATTTTATTTCAATACATTTTAATATACATCATTATTTGTTTTATTATTAAGGTTATTGTCATCATGGCAGGGATCGGATATGAACACGCCTTCTTTGAAAAAGTCAACCGAGTTTTAGAAAAAGCGGCATTGTCTGGAAATCCATGCCTAGACGATTTTCCAACCACAGCTGAAAATCTTGTTCAGTCCCACTACGCATGTCAAAGGCGGAAGAATCAAGACCACGGACGTAAGTCAGAACAACCCTTGTTACAGGAGATACTGTATACAGAGTCAATGTAAGGCTTACATCAGACAGGAATCCGAATTCGTCAACTCGTAAACCTACAGAGTCAGTGAAGGGTTGAATATGATACATAACAATACGAGTTTATTGTGATTAGTATAGGTAGATTTTAATATAAATAAACTTGAACAAAGTGTAAAATATATAATTCGGCATGACTGTGTGTTTAATTGAATCAATATGAATTGGCGGGTCCATTGTGTGTTTTCACTGTCCCCGGACTACCCCATAGTCATTATGCTGTCAGAACGCTTTTTTAAAAAGAATTAATAAAAATCCCCCTTATTGTTACTTGGGCAGTTCACACCATAGGTCCGCATCACAACTGCTATGTGTAATTGTGACAGGCGAACATTGAAAATGTGCAGACTATCTTGTCCGATCATATGCTACATTTCGTCTATATGCATATGTTCTGGGAAATCATTGTGTGCATTATTATACACAACAGTGCGATGAAAGTAGACGAAGAGTGCTGTGTTAATTGTTATCCGGATTTGTTTAATTGTGCACCACCAACCAAATTGCGGTTTGTATTATGATGTCATTTTAGAAAGCGATATATTTCCCTGCCTTCCATTTGTAATGTGTCATTGCGGTCATGCTTTTGTATTTTTATATTTTGGAGTAAAGTTACATATTTAATTACTTATAGTTAAACGTTTATTTTCGACCAAATGACTGCGGAGGTTGCGTAGTTATAAAGCGTGGGTTGTGGGTTCGATACCCGACCGAGTCACACCAAAGATATCAATACATGTTACTAGTAGTTTCCTTGTGCAGCACTATAATTTAAACAAGTTGAGCATTGAGCTCACTGCTACAAGTAGACACTGTTGTGATTGTTACAAGTGACGTTAACCTGTGAAGTTAAACTGGTTACACGCACGGACACACGCACGCACGCACGCACGCACATACACACATACAACGTTAAGATGAACACTAATTGTTGACGTAATTGTGTTGTTTCTATAAGGTTAGTAATCTGAACGGTATATTAACCGTATGTATACTGGTTGCAAAAGTTGTTTACTATTGACTATAAATCCGGAGATTACAGATACGACCCTTACTGGCACCCCTGGATTGCGTCGGTGTGTCCTTAGGTAAGACACTTCCCCTAGCCTTGTCCATCAGTAGGTGCGTAACCGGGCGGTCGTGTGTCAGAGTATAAAGAAACATTGGAATCTATTTGATAGTAAGAGTAGGACACGGCTCTCAGATGCATGCATACATTCCTTCTCCTCTCTCAGATGCATGCATAAATTCCTTCTCCTCTCTCAGAAACGGCTAGAAATAACATAGACAATTTCTGATGAGTCGTTAAACTGCGATTCATTTCAAACAAAACGTTCCTGACGCTGTGGGATGTGATAAATAGAATATCACAGTCATGCTGAATGCTCGAAACGCTGTCGCATCATATCATATTTGCCAACACGTTTGATTAATTCAATAAATAACCACTATTGTCAGATCGTCCATCATTTGCATGGCTCGGCCTGTCAGAATGCAGAACATCCTAAAGTGCGTTCGCATGTATAGAACACAGTTTGTGTGTTCAAAGTAACACAACGTGTCATTTTATTTCAATATGCGTTTCTAGAGTAAATCCTAAATACCGATCTAGTATCCTTATTAAGATTACCTCGTCGGCTTTGTCGTGTGTTTTTTTTAAGTAGCTATCCCGTCATCAACAGATAACTTTTACAACACAAACACAAAAAGGGTTGATTGAGAATAGAGCTACCGCCTTAAAATGGTCAGTGGAAAAAAAGGCCGCTGGGGGTTTAAACCAGGTTCTAGGTTGCACCAAACCTCACACTTACCCTACTGTCATCCCAATAAAGCGGGACAATGTAAATCATAATTCGTTTTACAAATATTCAATCACGGTTATTTGAAGAACCCGTGATAATTATCCATACTTCTAATCGGCACATATACATTATTATAGAACAGAACAGAACAGATATTTTATTTCGACTTATACATATAGTATCTCGTCATCAAAATGTAATATACAAAGTTTAATTAAACACATGACAGGCTCACCTGTCATGTGTCCTGAACACCTGGACAGAGTTTTGATAAACATGTTTTGAAGTGTAATTTTGCCGTTATTTAGCGGGTCAGTTTTTATGTCTCATCAAATAACACATAATACGAAGGCCATGACGCCGTGTGTCATCATAGAGGTTAAACGTGATAGATGGTCGCATTGTCGTGTGACGATGGATGTTTGCACTCATGACACCATTAAGCGCTGAAATGCCGGTCTCTCCACGTATAAGAGAGCTTGTGTTGATATGTACTAGATGTACTGTGCAATGCATTGTTTATCTATGTTTTATTGATATATTTTATAAGCAAATTCACAACTTCCTTATCCGTTTTCCCTTTACCTTTGATCTAACAATAACATACCATGGTTTAGCATTTTAGATAGAAAAATATGTTGTTTTGGTTAAAATAATAAAAATAGAATAAACGCATGTGAAACATCACCTGCCGAATTTTGTTGATTTAAAGGAAGAAAGTTGACTGAAGGTTAGTTTTCCATGGCGAAACACAAAGTCATACATTCGAAAGCGTCCCTCTATCACATTACAGGACGTCATACAAATAATTAGGCCACACCTTTAGATAATGTTATAGATACACTAGAAACCTAGTTAATATATTTGTATTGAGCAAGAGAAGGTAACGCGATGAGTTTAAACAATATTTATTAAAGAAAATGAGATGAAATTGGAGATAAACGTCGAATATGAAAGAAGCATTCAAGGTCAAGGTTCAATACAGTCAACCAAAAACACTCATAGAAAAGAAAATGTACAAAGATTAACGAGAATAAGTATAAACCAGTCGCCTAAAAGTGACATCAAAAACATAAAAGGGTTGACATATTAAGGCTACCGCCTTGGAACGGTCAATGGCACACATGCCGCTAGGGGTTTAAACCAATTTCTAGGGTGCACCAATCCTTACTCTTACATCCCACAGTCATCCCAATAAAATGGACCAATATAAAAAAATAATTGCCGTCATGCTACATCAAGTAGTATTAATACGTAATATGAATATATCAAAAAGATGTTCATGTATATATGAATAGAAAACCAAAGACCACAAAGCAAGAACTTAATAGCTCGGCAGAAGTCAGAGCAACAAGAGAATAAACAAATAAGGACTCTAGAAAAGACAAGATTGGAGAAAAGCATCAAACGTTACGGTAGTTTAAGTAGACGTCATCAATTAGGTAGAGGGGCGTCCGTGGCCGAGTGGTTAACGTCTCTGACTTGAAATCACTTGCCCCTCACCGCTGTAGGTTCGATCCCTCTGGGGCCTAGGTATCTTTATGTGAGGAAGCTATCCAGCTGGCTTGCGGAACGTCGGTGGTTCTACCCAGGTGCCCGCCCGTGCACGAAAATTGCCCGGAGGGGCACCTGGGGTCTTCCTCCACCAATGGAAGCTGGAAAGTCGCCATATGACCTTAGCTGTTGGTGCGACTATAAAATCCAATTCAATTCAATTCAATTAGGTAGAACGTCATATAATACATGGGCAATATTTGAAAGCAAGCTTTCGGTGAACACGTATATAAATTCATCTCCTTTATATTAGTTTTGATAAAAAAGGTAATTATGGCTGATGTAATTTTATTTGTTATAATAAATAGTATCATATCATGTAAAAATACAAAGTTAATGCTTATAAGTAATAACATAAATTCGGATTTTGTGCTTGACTTATTGATATTTGCTGAACCTGTTCTATCAACGAAACGTATCTCCCAACAAAATGAGATATGTTTGTTCGGTATAACTTCTATAAGACAAGATAAATGACAAGAAAAATATAGAGCAATCGTGATTTTATCGGTCATGTCAGTCCTCCAGGATTTAAACTTGACACATTGTAATCTGTAGTTTGTAAATCGTTTGTTAAACGTTTCGTGCTAACATAGCGACTGAAGTGTTTTGAGGACGTGGGCATTATATTGATCCGAAAGATTACTCGAAACAAACAGTAAATGTTGCACACAGGGTAGATTTTACATTATAATTGCTTTTAATAAGTATTTCTCGGGCAAGTTAACAAGTATATGGTGATAAGTTGTTTCACATTTTGGACGATCAATAAGGTATCGTTTGTATAAATGTTAATTAAAGAAAGTGCATTTAAATTAGGTATAAATGTCGAGTAGGAAATGTAGCATTTACAGAACACAGTCAATAACAAGAGACCCAACAGGGCCTGTATCGCTCTACTGGCTATATGGTGTCCATGGTGAGGAGGGGGTGGATAGAAGGATTGTGTGTCAGATATGGCAATATCAAACTAGTTTTATATAAACTGTCTTCAATTACCAAGATATGGGGGAGGGATGTATTTGGCTCAATTGGCTCAAGTTTGGCTGGCTTTAAAACAAATCAAATTTTCTTTAATATAAACACACAAACCAACTTTCACATGTGACCCAGGGGCGGGACCAAATTTAACCACAGGGTCACCATTTGAACAAACTTGGTAGAGAACCATAAGCTGAGTGTAAATACAAAATATTAAACTGTTGGCTCTTGTAATTTCAGAGAAGAAGATTTTTTAAGTTTGTCCCTATATAAGTCTATATAAAACATGTGACCCCGGGGATAGGGCCAAACATTACTCCAGGGTCACCATTTGAACAAACTTGGTAGATAACCATATGCTGATGGTAAATACAACATAATAAACCTCTGGCTCTTGGTAGACGACCATAAGCTGAGTGTAAATAAAAATATTAAACCTTTGACTCTTGTAGTTTTCTGAGAATATTTTTAAGGGTTTTCCCTATATATAAGTCTATATAAAACTGTGACACCTGGGTCGGGGCCAAATTAGACCCCAGGGTCACCATTTGAACACTCTGTTTAGAGGAACATAAGCTGATAATAAATACAAAATATTAAACCTTTAGCTCCTGTAATTTCGGAGAAGAAGATTTTTGAAGTTTTTCCCTTTATAAGTCTATTTAAACTGTGACCACTAGGGCGGGGCCAAATTTGATCCCAGGGTCACCATTTGAACAAACTTGTAGAGGATCCATAAGCTGATAATAAATAAAAAATGTTAACCTTTATCTCTTGTAGTTTCAGAGAAGAAGGTTTTTGAAGTTCTTCTGTATAACTCTATGTAAAATTGATCCAACAAGGGCCCCTAAGCTCCCAATTAAAGAAAAAAGAACCAAGATTTCTTATGAGAAAAAACAACAAAAAAAACAACATAAACTGAAAAAAAAAAAAAAAAAAATTAAAAAAAGAAAAAAAAAAAAAAAAAAAAAAAAAAAAAAAAAAAATAAATTAAAAAAAAATAAATAAATAAAAAGTTGAACCCATGGAACAAGGTTTCTTATAGAGAAAAAAATGCCTCCGGTGAGATTTGAACCCACGACCCCGGGGGCTTTCAAGTGTACATTACCAAATATTGAAAAAGGGCCATAACCATAACTCCGGTGTTACTGGTTCGATCTGGCTGGTTTTCAAACTCGTCTGAGCTTTCATTGATGTCAACAATCTGGCCAAGCTTGGGAAATATCGAATATAAAATGAAGGCGCTAGAGTGTTCACAAAGCTGAAAATCGCATTATTCAATAATTCAAGGGCACATAACTCCGGTGTTCCTGGTCCGATATAGCTGTTTTTGAACTTTTCCGAGCTTTCGTTGATATTAACAATATGAGCAAGTTTGGAAAATATCAAAAATACATGAAGGTGCTAGAGTGAAATGGCATTTTCCAGAAAAATCAAGGGCCATAACTCTGGTGTTACTGACCCAATTTAGCTGGTTTTCAAACTTGTCCAAGCTTTTATTGGTATTAACAATCTGTGCAAGTTTGGTAAAGATCAAAAAATAAATGAAGGTGCTAGAGTGTTCACAAGGCAGAAAATGACATTTTTGAGAGAAAAAAAACTCCGGTGTTACTTATCTGATTTAGCTGGTTTTCAAACTTATCCGAGCTTTCATTGATATTAACAATCTGTGCAAGATTGGTCAAGATCAAATAATAAATGAAGGTGCTAGAGTGTTCACAAGGCTTAATATGGAATTTTTCAGAAAAGCAAGGGCCATAACTCCGGTGAAATTAATCCGATTTGGCTGGTTTTCGAATTTGTCCGAGCTTTCATTGATATAAAGACACTGGCAAAGTTTCGTAAAGATCCGAATATTAATAAAGGCCCTAGAGTGTTCACAAGGCGAAAGTTAACGGACGACGGACGGACAACTCGTCATCCCATAAGCTAGATGCTGGCCTTCGGCCAGTAGAGCTAAAAAACACTCATACAAAACAAACAACAATTTCAATGACTAATAGAAGCAAAATATGCAAACCCACATAAAACATAAACGGGTTGAAATAGAGGTACCGCTATGGAACGGTCAGTGGTAAAAAGACAACTGGGTATCTAAACCAGGTTTAAGGATGCACCAAACCTCACTCTTAACATATCATACGGGGCAGTGTAACTAAAAACCAATCTGCGCCAGTCCTGAGGCAATAACTAGGCATCATGAATAGGAAATATAAGTATAACTCAGCGCTTGTTGTGTGTATATATATATATACGTAACGCCATTAAAAGTGCAAGTTTTTTTTGTTTGTGTTTTGTGTTTATTTTTAATTAAAATGTCTCCAAGATCGATTGTTAGAAATTATCCACATTCCCTATAAATCTGGTGACTGATCAAATTCATGTATTGAAAGAAGTAAAATCGGAATTATGGGAAAATCACTTGCACACCAAACTTGGGTTTTTAATGGCGTTAAGTATATGACTATAAAAAGGAAAGCATAGAAAGTCTGTAAGCCAGAGCAACACCATACTAAACCATTAAGGTCACGACAAGACAAAATTGAAGACACACGTCAAGTGTTACCATCTCTTTCAGGATTTAGGTATACGTCCTTATGTACGTCTTCATGTTTTTTACTTACTGTAATGCCTTAAGAGTCTTAGTTGAGGTTGTTGACTTTGTGCACGTCTAAAATATGTCGGATCATCAAAGAGGAATGCCTAGTGGCGAACTGAAACTAGGTCAACCTCTAACATGTACTACCGTTTATGTATTTATCGTGTTCCGACGATTTCCAGATTTCTCCTTTCATACTTTTTTAAGCATGATACAATGAATACATCTAAACTAACAAAGGCTCATAACTGTCTGATTCATATTTGGTAATTATTTTCCTTTGAAAAAAAGTTTACCTGAAACTAAACCTTGCTTTTTACGCGTGATTATGGTTTGCAGTTTTCAAAGTCTAAGGTCAACAACGAATCTGGGTACAGATCTTCAGCATGATCCAAAGTATACATCTGAAAAAGGTTCATAACTCTCTGATATACTTGTATTTTTTAAATTAATTCCATTTGAAAAAAAAGTTTTAACCTGGAACTTTAAATTTACTTTTGGAATTAATTGTAGCTAATCACAAAGTATTAGGTCGATGTCAGGAGTTGGAGTTCTAAATTAACCTTTTGCACTAAATAAAAGTACTTATTAATTCCTACAAACTGACTCAATCTGTACTTATTACTTCCTACGAACAGTCTTAATCAAACCGAGAATGCAATATTTGTTGTATTTATCGTGTTCGACGATATCCAAATTTCTCCTTTCATACTTTTTTAAAACGAGTCCTTTCATGAGGTGACAGTGTCTTACGCTGATTATACAGTCCAGCTTAATCTAGTTGAAACATTAACACCACGTTTCAGACAGCGAGGTTCAACACATATAACGTTGAACCGTATATATATATTACAGTTTCCTCAGGCTACCTGCCTTATGATTATACCAAATTTACAGTTGTTCAAAGCAATGATTCTAAAACACAATCATTTACAGTGAGCCCCAAACACGAGCTCCTATCAACATCCGCTGAATTTTCAACTAAACAGATTCTTTATTTTCCTCCAAGATGTAGGAGAGCATATACATATAATTATAGCATACAATACAAATTCAAAAATTTAACATAGACATAAGTCAACCTATATGTACATACATGTATATAGAACAAAAATATATACATAAAGCTACATGTAGTGTTACTGAATAATGTTCTATCAGGCTCAATTATTTATGAGTACAGATCGAGTTTTAATAATTCTATTTAAACAAACGATATATATTGATATGTATTACCATATGCATGCCGAAACGAAACACAAGATGACAAACTGTCTTAATGACTTACGCGAAGATACTTTGCGTAGAAACACAAAATTTGGCCATGTTGAAATTAGAGGTAATGGGTGCATCTATTTCTATGTTTAGGTCATTTTTGTCCATAATTATTCAGTAAGTTCAGTAAGTTTAGAGAAAAATGGTAAACTTTCTATTTTTAGATGTTGGAAACTCATAAATACAATATTTCCTGGTTATTTTCTTGCGCCACAATGCATTTATATGACTTTACGGTGATCGCACATATCCATTCGAGTGGAAATGCTGCATATATTTGATATTATTCTAATTAATTGTTTTTTGTACGTATTTGAACTGAGTTTTGCGGTGCCCAAAAACATGAAAGATTACATAGCGCCTAACAGGAATGAACATGCAAGGCTCATTCTCTATAATTTTATACATCAAAATAAAAAAATATGGAAAATGGGCCTAGAACAGTATAACCTAAGAACCGTAGAGTTGCTGTGAATTCTATAGTAGACAGTTCATTTACAATGAAGCAACGTTTACATACGCGGTGTCATGATAAAGACCTTGAATGAGCATGATGAAAAATGCCAAAATGAACATGCATGGGGGTTTGGAGGGATCCCATATGGCTTAAGCACAAATTGCAGTGGTTGTATTCTACCACAGCAAAATTTGACGAAAAAGGGCCATAACTCCGGTAATACTAGGTCGACTTCGACGGTAAAACGATATGCACATCTAGACATCATAGGTAAGTATCCTGTAAATTTTCGAAGCAATCGGTTGAAAAGTGTGGGAGGAGATAGACACACAAGATATTTTCACATGAAATTTGACAGAAAAGGGACCATAACTCCGGTAATATTGAGTCGATTTTGACGCCGAACCGATATGCACATCTTGACATCATAGGTAAGCATCCTGTAAGGTTTCGAAGTAATCGGTTGAAAAGTGTGGGAGGAGATAGACACACAACCTTTTCGGGACGGACGGACATGAGTAACGTCATATGCCCCCTCACCATTCGGTGGTGGGGGCATAAAAAATCCCGGGTCATAAACCTATTGTGAGTGCCGCCTTGTAAAATGCATCTGGCAAAGAGAAGGAAGGCTTGGGTCAATATCACTTATAGTTTTCACAAAGTAGGAGCTACAAACTTTTTTTTTTTAATCTAATTTTAGCCATGGCTACCATCTTGAAATTCCGACCGACCTGAAATTATGCTAGGATCAACTAGACATCAAGTGCAACATTCCTGTGAAGTTTCATGAAAATCTGACAAGTAGTGTCAGAGAAGTAGTCGCTACAAGTTTTTACTATATAACTCTTGTAAACAAAGACGACCGTTGACAGCCATGTTTAACGTCAAATCAACATAATTTTCAGCAAGGATCTGTCACCAACATCATGCTGATCATTTTAAAAAAAGTCCCATATCAATATCACTTATAGTTTTCAAGAAGTAGTTGCTACAAATTTGTATTTTAAAAATCTATTTTTATCCGTGATGGCCATTTTGAATTTCTGGCCGACCTGACATTTTGCTAGGATCAACTAGACATCAAGAGCAACATTTCTGTGAAGCTTCATGAACATCTGTCAAGTAGTTTCACAGGAGTAGTCGCTACAACTTTTTACTATTTAACTATGTAAACAAAGATGGCCTCTGGCAGCCATGCTTCATTTCGAATCAAAATGATTTTCGACAATGATCAACATCATGTCATGTTGATCATTTTAGAGAAAGTCCCATATCAATATCACTTTTAGTTTTCAGGAAGTAGTCGCTACAAATTTGTTTTGTTTTAAATCTACTTTTCGCAGTGGTTTTATTATATTATGTAAACAAAGATGGCTGCTTGCGGCCATGTTTGATGTCGAATCAAGCTAAATTTCGACAAGAATCAACATAATGTCATGCTGATCATTTTAGAAAAAGTCCCATATTAATATCACTTATAGTTTTCAAGAAGTAGTCGCTACAAACATTATTTTTTTTATCCATTTTTATTCGTGGTGGCCATCTTGAAATTCCAGCCGACCTAAAATATTGCAAGGATCAACTAGACATCAAGAGCAACATTCCTGTGAAGTTCATGAAAAGCCGTCCAGTAGTTTCAGAGGAGTAGTCGCTACTATATAACTCTATGTAAACAAAGATGGCCGCTGGGCGCCATGTCGACAAGGACCAACATCATGTCATGTTGATCATTTTAGAAAAAGGCCCATACCAATATCACTTATGGTTTTCAAGAAGTAGTTGCTACAAACTACTTGTTTTTTTTAAATCTATTTTAAGCTTTGGCGGCCATCTTGGATTTTATATCAATGTGAATTTTTGCTAGGATAAACTAGACATCATGGGCTACATTCCTGTAATGTTTCATGAAAATCCATCCAGTAGTTTCAGAGGAGTAATCGCTACAAAAAAAGTTTACGGACGGACGGACGGACACCCTACCACGGCTAAAGCTTTGCTGATCTTTGATCGGTAGAGCTAAAAACAAACAAAAATTGTGATTTACTGCATTAAACGTCTGAAAATCAAATATGGATTTGTTTCACAATTTACTAGAACATGTAAACGCAAGAGTTAGCAAGCGTGTATACCTTTTTAACAGAGCATACTTTTTAAATCAGTTGTTTTAATTAACGGCTGTGTTCATCGGGTGATTTAATGCAAAAGTGACGGTAACATATTATACAAAAAGTCAATAGTGCTTGACACAAAGTCTATATCATCTCTGTAGTTTGGAAATAAATCGTCGATTTTTTACATAGTCAGATGAGGGATAATGTATTTTCAAGGTTTCGCAACACTAGTAATTGCCCTCGAGTCGGACTGTAAAGGTAACTTATGAAATCAATTGATACAAAACTAGAAGGATGTTCCATAGAACACTTGGGTCACTTGCCTTGTGCTTATTTCAGCATGTACAATCTAACTATAAAAAGAGGCATAACTCTGTTAAAATGAAAGTCAGTAAGTTATAGGTCATGTTTAACACATTTCTTGAGGTAAGATGAATATGTGTGTGACGTTTTATGAACATAGGCCAAATATTTTTCAAGTTATTATGGCCAAGGTTAGGTTGCAGATTAAACTGTGATAGACGATGGCGACGACGATGGACAAAGTGATCCCTAAGTGTCTACCGTGCTACGCAGGCAATACAAAAATGATTAAGAAATCATTGGATTGTCTTCCTTTAACATATTGACATAGTTGTGTTCATTGGCAAGTCCGATTCAGGGGCAAGTGACACAGACATTTAGGGGTGTATTTCTGATTTAGAGATGATGGAATCTGTGTAAACAATAGCGCATATTTTCTGATATTATTAAAAAAAACTAATACTTTATTTCAGAACTCCAGATAAACAATTTTTGGGAGTATTAAAATTTAAGAAATCAGCAAGGAAAAAAAAATGTGAGTGAAAATCAGCATTGAAAATTAACATTAAAGCAGGCAATTTAATAAAGTCATATTAAGGAAGTAAAAAGCAAAAATATTATAACATTTACTTTTTAAAATAATCTGAATCAGCACTGCAGATTTATTTAGGAAGTAAAATACCCTTTGACCTGGAAGTTTGTCTGGAGCTCTGTAATTATAATAACAACAGTCTTGACGAAAAACATTTTGAGCTACTAGCCCATCGGGCATGTGACTTACACAAATTTACTAGCCGAACACATTTCTACTGACCCGAATTTTTTAACTGTAATTTGAGTGTTATTTTAGACAAATTTGTATATTGTCACAGAAAGTTACATTTTCTATAGAATAATATCACAAATAACTAAATAAAATAAAGAACTTGATTGTTTTGACACTTTATTCTTAGTCACTGGGTCTGAAAAATACTGGTTCTGTTTATTTCAAAAGTTTCTTTTTTTTAGTCACTAACGCCTGCATTACGTTTTTCTGCCGGGTTACGCTCTTTCGAAATAATGAAGAAAGCTCATCCTAGGTTACAAAACAGACAGTTCATTATCAGTCGGGTTTACATCACGGTATTGATTCATACTAAATATTGCTCCTTCGTCCCCAACCTCGTTCGAAATCAGCAAATAAAATTGAAAACCAGTCTGTTCTGAAACCGAGAGTAGTTAGCGGCGATGTATAAACAAAATAAATCGACTTTTAAATTAGTTTACAAGCTGTCGTTAATTTTTGGGTCTGATATCGTTCGGTTTCATTTTGGCATTTTCATCTAATTTATAACATGCCCGCTTGAAAATTTTACTGCCCGACATGATTGAAGACTGTAACAAACTCATAAGTTGTTCTCTTTTAATTGTCTTACAATAGCGAATAATACACTCGCTTGTTTTCAAAACATGAATATTTACTAACTCGGCCATTTTAAAGATTATGTAGTCAGTCACATGAGTATTGATTGTAAACACTTTCTCTATAAGTTACCTATTATTCATGTCCGACACAAACATTTGAAACTGCATCGGTTTAGAGATAATCAGCTCCCAAATACTTATTACATAATGTATTTCGTCAGCAAGTTTCATTCCAAGGTGCTTTGAATAATGATTTAATTTATTGATTTCTTCCAGAATATATCGGAAATGTGTCCTGTTTCTAAGATCAAGACAAAACATAATCCATTTGCAACATCTCGTACACTGCTCCGCAACATTACTCAAATGTACATTGTATGTAACTGGCAAACAAACAGAAATTGTCTTACTAGACTTTAGTAAAGCATTTGATAAGGTAAGTCACGAGAAGCTCCTATTTAAGCTGCACCAGTACGGCATCAGACGTTATATCCTTCAATGGATTAGGGCATTCTTGTCCAACAGAACACAAACAATCGTCCTGAAAAATGACAAATACTCAGAAGTTCCAGTCACTTCTGGAGTACAACAGGGATCAGTCCTAGGGCTTGCATACATCAACGACCTGTCAGAGAACATCAAATCAAAGGTGAGGCTCTTTGTTGATGATACAGCACACTACTCCAAGATGCTGAAGTCCTACAAAACGACCTTAACCACATGGAACAGTGGGAAACTGATTGGGACATGGAGCTCAAGAACTCCAATACCATCTCAGTGTATCCTCCACGGCCAGATCCTGGAAACGGTAAGTAGTTCCAGGTAACTTGGAATTGACATCAGCAACAACCTCACCTGGAATGATCATATCCAGAGAACAACATCCACTGCAAATAGGACTTTAGGTTTTGTAAAGTGAAACATAAGATAACAAAATAAACGTATACGGGAAGTAGCATATAAGACCCTTGTGCGCCTCTTACTTGAATATTCCTCCCCTGTATGGATTCCATCTGCTGATTACTATATTTAAAGTATTCATTTTTCCCGCTCGCCATTGTACAGTCTGTTCATTGTACAGTGGAACAGACTGTACAGTGTAGACATAGCAAAGCTGCCAAGTTTGGATTCATTCAAATTGGCCGTTTGCACAGTTTCCCACTCCATTCCTAAAACAAGAAACGCTGTTTTTATCTTCTTAAAAATCACTTTCTCGTGATCAGACATTTTAACATTTAACCCTATTATATTTATTTCACCTTCACCTGTTTTTAAGACATCTTTTACCCCTTTTTATCTTACTCACATTGCACAGAATCTTCGAAAGAGGGTGTATCTATATATCGCATGTCTGTCCACCAGTGTGACCCACATTTCCAAATTATGTTTCTGCTATCGTAATCTGGTCATAGTGATGTACTCGAGATACTGAGATTGAACTACTTATGTCATAATGCAAACATAATGACGTCAGTAGTTCAGTCGCGATATCTCAATTGAATCCGACTGCCGAACATGACAGATACGTAATTCTGGAATGTTGACCGGATATCCAGACAAGATCAGACAAATGATGAGTATATTTAAATTGCATTTTGGTGACTTTTGACTTCGATATCTCGACGGAGTGACAAGAAATCGTAGGAAGAGTGGTATTGTCTGATAGGAAATTCATTTCTGCATGCGACAGTGTACAAGGTGTATGTATTTGATACATTTGTAAACATCTACTTCACCTTAAAAAAAAACATCACTAAAATGTCCCCTTACAGTCCTTCATAAATAATTATAATAACAGTTTTATAAAGGTAATAATCTAAAGATGCAATTGCCTGTGCCACGCCTACTACCTGAAATTAATGATTTATCTCAAATATTTTTTAGTTAATGTGATGGATGTAAGTCTGTATTGTTTGATTCCATTCATTTGTTGTTCAATAAACGGTTTAACTTTCTCATATTCAAAACTTCATACATTTACATGTACTGTCGGAAGTAGATATATATGGTTCAATTTTGACTGGTTCCCAGTTTCGCGTTCGCTAGTAAATACTAAATTGACACACAAACGTTCGAGTCTTGCTTAAGAATAGGCTGATATTTTGTTAAATTTTGCCTTCGATTTCACGGTGGGAAGTTACTACAGTATAATATGGGCAAAACACGACCTTCGGCAGGTCGTGTGTGCACGACTATAGACAACATGTACACGAAGAATAAACATCAATAGTAAAACCAAAGTGTAAGAAAACAAAAATTCATTGCTTATACTAACCAAAAAAAACCCATCACCCAAAATATGGTGGGTATTTTGTTTTTAATGGTGGCCGCCATCTTTAAAAACTAAATCGGCCAAGATAATCAACGAGAAGATGCAGTTGTAATTAATTATTCCTCGATGTTATTGTGTTCATAGTTTAAAAAATTCCGATAGTTTATGAGAAGAATAATTGATTAAACACAAAATTGAAAAATCATTCTACGAACGCGTCACAAATCGTCGATCTATAGTCTTTAGACGCTCATTATTATAGGTTGCGTACAGCTAAATATAGCCTGGCTGAAGCCCCGCCTTTTGTTGTGTACGATTCAGTACAGAAGTAAAAGTTCACAGAGTTCACAGAGGTCAGCAGATATAACTTTGAAATATTCAATATGCATTTTCAGGAAGGATAAACTATAGGTAAAATAATCCCCATCAGCTAGGATCATTAAATTAAATAAAAAAATATTTTTTAATGTTTTTGAAAATTTAACATCCATTGAAATTGCATGTCAATATTCAGTGCGGATTCAATAGTGTTTGTAAACACAGACATGTGCAGAGAGTTTGAGCAGAAAAATTTGTCTTTTTCACACTTTCAAAGGCTTTGTGATGGAAATATCTATGAAATAAGGTAATTTAAAGAAAATCTGGTGTATACTTCTTGAGATATTAGCTGACAGGTGCAACAGGAGGTCTATGGGAAAGTATTTAGTTTTCTGCAACCTATAGGCTAGATTCTGCATATGGTAAAAGTGAAAGTAGACATACTTTTTTTCTAACACAATGATTTGAAAGTGTGAGAAATGTTAAATTATGGTGTATTTTGACTTATCTTATAACTCTTTTCATGTTTTTTAAATATTTCCAAGTTTTATGATGCAAAATAGTTATTTTAAATTATTTTATTAAAGGTTGTGGACACAAAATTAGCCATACCTGACACCTGGTATACACAATTGGCCTGTAATGCACATGTTTGACACAGTTAAAGATATATCTAGTAAGTTTTATTCATTTCTGAGGGCTTTGCATACGTTGTTTGGCAAAAATGTCAGTAAGCGACAATCTACATCTTTCCGAAAAGATGTCGAAAAGCCGCTTATGTCTGTTTTGAAAAAGATTTTGAGGTAAACGCTGACATTGAGTTCATCGCTTCTATACGGTTAGTGTCGATATGCAAATATTTTATGCGGTTTAATACATTTTACAAATTAAATTATTTAGTTAGCCAAAAATATGACCTTTTCTATGCTGTTTAAAAGTTTTTATTTACCCCACCCCCCTTCATTTTAATGAATTTTCATGGATCTGTACTTTAAACAGTGCTTATTGGTTGCATGGTTGCATGAAAATGACCTGTAAATATGCTACAAACAATATCTAATGAAACAAATACAATAAATAGTACAGTAACAGTCAATCTTGTGTAATGAGCATATTGTAAAACATGGCATGGCCCTAAAAATGGAGTTGGGGAGGATAGTCTCAGAATTATTTTTTGTCATTTTTAAACTGAAAAGTTGCATTTTCTTGATGGTTTCACATATAGAAACTGCTGAATAATGTTAATTAATTCATTTGAAGGCAGATTTTGAATATATACAAAAACTGTGGCATTTTTATGGTAAAATCTGCTATTTTGACCCCTGAAAATCACAAATATCATTTTTGAGTAGATATTATTTTCAAGATAGCTTCAACTGGTTAAACATCACATGTTGTTGATGAAATCAATTTTAAATCACTTTATTTGAAGCAAAAGATTGGAACGGTTGTCGATATATGGCATTTTGAAGATTCTGGAATTACGCGTAAAAACTGAAGGAATTTTGCCTTAGCCGAAGCTATTTTAAGCCCTCATATTTTGTCGAAAAGGATTTTTTCCTAAAAAAGAATGGTTTAATTGTTCTCAGATTAAATGTATCAAAACATTTAGCCAGAAAAAATACCTTCTGTCAGGTCTGAATGTCTCTCTATAGGTTGCGTACAGCTAAATATAGCCTGGCTGAAGCCCCGCCTTTTGTTGTGTACGATTCAGTACAGAAGTGAAAGTTCACAGAGTTCACAGAGGTCAGCAGATATAACTTTGAAATATTCAATATGCATTTTCAGGAAGGATAAACTATAGGTAAAATAATCCCCATCAGCTAGGATCATTAAATTAAATAAAAAAATATTTTTTAATGTTTTTGAAAATTTAACATCCATTGAAATTGCATGTCAATATTCAGTGCGGATTCAATAGTGTTTGTAAACACAGACATGTGTAGAGAGTTTGAGCAGAATTTTTTTTCTTTTTCACACTTTCAAAGGCTTTGTGATGGAAATATCTATGAAATAAGGTAATTTAAAGAAAATCTGGTGTATAATTCTTGAGATAGTCGTGATCTAATGCAACGGCTTTAGTGTTTGCCGGTTCAAAAGTTTGAAATATTGGCATTTTGGAAATGCCAGGAAGATTTAAACATGTATTTCTAAAATGATCTTGGTAATTAACTGTATTTCTGAAATGCTCTGGTCTTGGGTTAAGTCAATGTTTGTCAACTCATCTGCACCTGGCATATCCAGTGAATTGGCCTTTAGTGGACTCCCAATATATTTTTTACATTTATGAAAACTTTGCAGTTTTTGGGTTCTTGTTTCTTCTGTTTTTATTGTCATTTTCTTGCAAAACATTTCTGCACCATACAGTACCGTGCACACATGTTTGCAGTGAGCTTGTGGTCCCATTCCAGAAGCACATTCACACTGCGCCTGTATAACTGACCCCACTGAATTTAGTTCAATATCAATCGTGTAACACACACCCTTCTTCATTTCTGCATGACAGCTTGATTTTATGAACACACCATCCTTTCCTGGTGACATCCGGAAATACCTTAAAAACTGTTCATTGTATAGTCTCTGAATACGTTCATCCAGAGTTTTCTCCTACTGGGCCAGATACTTGTTCACATTGTCGAGCTCTGTTTTAGGAAATTTTGAGTCCGAGTTGACATCCGCATACGATGTGGTATTTTTGTCCACACCTCGTTTTGATGTCAAAATTGTTAAAGAAGCTTTACTCCAGACCATCGGTTGGACTTCTTTGAGAGAAGTCTCGCGAGATGTCTGGATGATCGAGACTATTTATAATGACGTTATAGGTTGCAGAAAACTAAATACTTTCCCATAGACCTCCTGTTGCACCTATCTGAAGCTTTCTCCAGAAGAAAACTTTCTTGAACAAATTTTTGTAACAAAAATAAGTGACGAAACAATTATTGACATTGAGCAAAAAACAATGGGTCAAAGTGCAAATGATTTATGGAAAGAAGAACGTACGAAACGCCTACCATCTTCAATGTTTGGTAAAATCTGCAGATCAACAGACAGGACAGATAAAAATAAGCTGGCCAGATCATTAGTTGAAACCAGAAAAAGTAAAGCTGCCCCATTAGAGCATGGACACAAACATGAATGAATTGCTATAACTCGATTTATGGAAGATACCGGCAAGACTGTACATTCCTGCGGTTTAGTGGTTTCAAAACAATATCCATTTTTAGCCTCTTCACCAGATGCTATTATTGATTCAACGCATGTTGTTGAAGTTAATGTCCTTATTCGGCAAGAGACAAATTTATATCTGCTAACACTGTGCCTTATTTAAATTGTAACGACAGTGGACAGTATTCCCTTGATATGAATGATAGTTTCTATTTTCAAATACAAGGCCAGCTTTTGTGTACTGGAGCTCAAACGTGCTCATTGATAATTTGTACAGCAGACAACTTGAAGATTAAAGACATAACATATTTTGATATTCAAAGAAATGACACTTTCATATCAAGAATGGTCGGTCAGTTGAAACTTTTCTTCGACACCATTTCAAGATGATTCTTCTTGAAAAACAGTTTTACAAATCATATGTAGACCGAGTACCCATATATTTAAAAAGCATTGACTGAAATGGTATTCAATTTTTAATTTGCATCAACCTGAATTTAAAGAACATTTATTTCAATTTTGTGTTGTAAAATTTCGTAATGTTTTTAATTTTGCAAATTTGTTTATACCCTTTTAGCATTAATTTCTCTTATTTAAACTAGGGATTTGGCCTGTGTATTATCAGTGGTTGGAGACCTATGGCCCTAACCGGGAGCATATCTCCAATATTTATAAATTCAACAGTAGATTTACTTTGTGTTTATTTTAATTTTAAGCAAAGTTTGAATATAAGAAATAACAACACAAAATTTTATTTTTGTTTAAAAATCTCTTTGTATGAAAATATGAAGAAAGTATACATGTATTGTCATTAGCGTAAATTTATCATGTTTGTGTCAATCAGTGGTGTAGCTGGGCATACTCCTATACACCGGTGCGTTACATACATTTGTGAAGATACAATTTTTTGTCGTGTCATTTATAGAGGATCTTATACGAGTACTCATTTATTATTGAATTTATTAAACGAGTTGGCAAAAAGATATTATGCGAGGCTTTGCCGAGCATTATATTAATTTTGCCAACGAGTTTAATAAATTCAATAATAAACGAGCACGATTGTAAGATTCTTTATATCACATAACTCAGGTAAATGGTAGATTTACCATTTATTTAACAGATCACCTCTATAACGTAATGTCTCAAAATAAAATTTAACCATGACAAATTGACGTCATTTATATATTCGGGCAAGTCGAAAAGAAGTTCGGTATTTTACGTACGAGAGCCGGGTTATACGGAAAACACCGAGCGATAAATCGGAAGTGATATTACACTAGGTTAATATCAAAAATATGTCATGGGTTTATTACACTCCTGCACCGCAAATTATTTGATAAATTATATTATTGCATGGCATAATGTGTGTATTCCGTTAATACCCGACAACAGTTCACTGTGTTGTCTTATTTTATTCCCTGCAGTATACGCACAGTTACACATTTCCATGTGTAACTGTCAAGTTAGTTTACGATTGAAAGCTAGATATTTCAGATATTAAATAAATGTGGAAAAAAAAATTCGAAAACGCCAATCTTAGTACATTTCCCTGTTTATTTATACTAATGTATACTGCAGAGAAAAGAAAATGAATATCACTATCAACAGCACATGGTTCACACAAGTAATTTTACATATGCATCTGGTTATAAAATAAAATAATGCACAATATATTTCCGTTCAGAAATGCGTTACGTGTAATACAATGGAATTATATACTACAAATAAGTCATGATGTACACGTAAAGTAGATAAACGTTGTATCTATTGCTTTGCTCTAGAGGGACCTCTCTGAATATATATTTTCCCGAATTTCGATTTGGCATGGGTCAATATATGTTCAATAGAGAGGCACCTGAAGATATAGATATAATTATGCTGTTATGTTTGTTGTAACTTTTATTTTTTGTGCTAGTATATACATTTTTTTTTTTGTTTCTCCGCTAATAACGCGCGTATACGTCTAGATATAGTACAGTATTTTAAATTTATAATTATAACAAGCATATAACTCATAAATATGGTTTAGTTGATGTCTAAATATAACCAGCAACACTTGGATATATAGCTGCAGATGAACAAAAACGTTATGATTGTTTGATTGACGATTTATTTTATCATTTCCGTATTTATATATGTTTCATTGTTATTACAAACCGAATCTAAGAAAAGAGTGCTAAGTGTTTATATTCCGTAGGGGTATATATTTTAATTATGACTCATGAATAGATGAATGTTTACAATTTGATTGACTGCCATGTTGTCTTCAGATATGTGATGTAGTGTATAGTTATAGGATATCTATATGAGATAACAAAGAAAACAGTCACACTGTCCACTATGACCATATATATATCTTTATTTCCTCCATATTGAAGATTCACATATATAAGTACAAACACTACAGAGTTACACTTACACGTAATAACCATGTATATAAAATGAACAAGAACATATTTACAAGTACATTTAAAAAGTTACCTGATTTTATAGTTATTTCAAACTAATATAGAGTCTCAAGTAAATGATAATAGATTAAAGAAGTGATACATATACATCAATGATAAATGGCAAAGAGAATACTTCAGCAATTGGTGGTCAATAGAAAAACCTTACGAAATTACAAGATTAATCAGACCCATTTAAGTACGCATATATCTGCCTCCTGCTACATTACCACAACACACTTACAATATATAATTCATTAATACAATATAATGTATAAATCTAGATAATTAGAAGATTTAAACAAAACACGCTTTATATTATATATTAATACGCAAAACACGCACTATTTTAAACATGTAGAATATCAAATAGCACTGCAAGGTGCTGTGACAACACTATAAAATGTATAAAAACCTATGTACAAATAACTTTACAAAGTTATCTGATTTTATAGTTCTTTTAAACTATTGAGTCTCGAGACATACATGTATATATATAATGTATATACATATACGCATACACATATATATACATACACATACATATAAACATATATATGCACATATACACATACACATACACACACATATACATACACATATATACATACATACATACACATACATATATGTATATATATACATACGTATATGACAAAGAACATACTTCAGTAATAGGTGGTCATTAGAAAAACCTTGTCGAAACGAAATAACAAATTAATCAGACCCATTTATGTACGTTTATTTCTGGCATTTACCTCCTTGCCCCAACACACTTATTTTAACATGCAGTAATATCGATTATATCGCATTGTGCTGTGACCACATCAGACTAACATATATTATAGACATTTCTAAAAAGTTAATATAGTCATCTTTGAGCAAACGTTCTAATTCATCATATGGTGCGCCTAACATAACACCAAGTCTCGCATATGAATCCAAGTTAGTTATAAAATGCCAAACAGAACAACCAAATGCTACCTTCAGGTCATACATAAATTTGCATCTGTATTCACATAAATAAACGCATTCAAACATAGAATGGTTAACATCACATCTATGTAAGGCACCGCACTTTGAACAAAGCTTTTCAGTTTGAAACGAGCAAAGCATAGACACCATGTTTCTGCAGCTGCTCATCAGTTTTGTGTTATTACGACACATTCTCCATATTGGACTCTCGTTAAACACTGGCTGGACACTGTGAAACTCAAAAAGATCTGGATCGTTTGTCCGCATATACCATAAATATTCTTCGCGCTCTTTAACTCGCCGATTTATTTCTCACTTCCAAACATATGTTGATGGGAATACACCATTTTCAATATAATTTTCTAATATGTCAAATAAGCCATATTTCATCAGTACTGTTACAATATCATGTAACATTACTGCAACATTTTATATGTACATTTGTAAGGTTTATGGAGGATGGCCTCGAACCTCCATAGACCTATGACGAGGCAAATAAAATAAAAGTTATTTATGAACCATAGCTACTGAATCACTGTACTATCTTGTTTTTCGTCTGTCTGTCTTTCTTTTTTCTTTTTCTTTTTTGCTTCTTTATTTTTCACTCTATTTTTATATTTTCTGTTTTTCTAAAATGCTTTGCACAATTTTGAATGCCCCTAGTTAAACTTTAAACTCTATTGTCACACCTTTTTTTTCTTCAAACCATACTGTCACAAATAACTCAGTTTCATTTGAACACAGTTCAGGTTCAGTTTATCGGTTTTTACAGGAATTAATCCATGCATACAGCAGAAATGTTTTAATCTGTTGTTGTTGTTTTTTTATAGGAAAGTTGCATCAATGGGATTTGTAGCTTTTAATCCGGGACCATTTATTAAAAATATAAAAAATATATAATACCAAAACACATTTCGGTGCTATTTTTTTTAACAAAATGTTAGCTATAGGATTTTTTTGAATATTTTATTTTTGTGAATATATGTCAGATAAAATACATGTATTACATATCACAGAAAATAATATCTAGACTAATATTAAGCATCGTTCTGGGAGGTAAAACGTCTAAATTTAAAATGAAAGGAAAATATCTTTTTAGTTTCTCATTTAAATTTACACTTTTAATTGATGACAAAATTTCTGAATTTATTGTCCTATGACTGTGAATTATTTAATAGGTTATTTTGCACCATTATTAACATTATTTCATTGTATCCCTAGAAGTGCCAAACTTAAACAAGTTAACTTATTTGATGATTCCTTTTTTTTAAAACACACTTCATTCGGTCAGTAAAGATTATATTTTTATGAAAGGTGTAACGCTTAGTCAAGTGATACATTGCACCAAATCATTTCACTGCATACATGTATGCTTATATGATATAACTTCAAGCCTGGCAAATTTTAAAATAATCTAAAATCCATCAGCTTAGACAATTGAATTTACAGAGAATGATACTTTACTACCAATGATTCTGTACACCCTAAGGCACTGTAGCGTTATCAAATTTGGTTTGAGCTAGCTTAATTATGCATATGTTACAAAACTACAGAAGTTTAACATTTCGCAAAACATGGACCCTACTGAAAATAAACCTTAGCCTTTCATGGGCCATCAATCGTTTAAAGAACATGATTTTTTTTTATTATAAATATGTTTTTTTTTTCTTTTATGCAAAAGCGTGCTCTTAAAACATAAATTAACGTTGTAAATATTGTAAAATACAATATTTTAAAACATAAATTAACATTAATTTAAATTTTGACTACTTGTAAACATTACTATTCAAATTGTATGTGTAATGTATGATCTTTAACCGAAATTAATATTATTATTATACGATATTGCTCATAGTTAACAAGTTATGATGATGTATCAAGTTCTACCAAGTTTGCCCGTTTCATATCATATTAGCGTAATAAAGGCCGGAAATTTTGGGAACCACACTTGCGCAGTTGCGTGAGACGCTCAGTGTATATCTATACTCCGGCGTGGGGTTACGTAGCTGGTACTAGGCAATTTACGGTACTGTGGGACGAGTCGAAGTGAGACTGAGCAGCTCAATTAATGTGAGCTGGTACTCAGTGTGCCGAACGTCTCCAAAATTATATTCAGTTGAACGCCTGTGACCTACTTTCAACTAGCTCTATCCAATACATTACCTCAACACTTACAACATAAACCCGTACCTCCGTCACGAACTTTTCCACAACCGGTACCCACGAACATGTATGCAATAAGTTTAAAATACTCAATGAAAATGACGATGATATGCACACGTTGATAGGGACGGGCCGTAACTAATGTTGTAGAACTTGTGGCCCAACCCTTTTGCAAACTAATGTAAATGTTGCAATAAAATATGTTTAAACCACACGTTGATACACTAAACACAGCCATATTCACATGAACTTGTGAACAGCCCCGTGAAGCGTGACCTACTTTTCTACTAAAATCATAAAATGCCATATTACCACAACAACTACAAACACTTAAATGCCGTACTTACCTTTCGCCCCAAAAAATTTCTCGCCAACGGTTTTATCACGATTACTATGGTTTCAAATGCCCAGTTTACCAAAGAAAAATGGCGTTCATTAAAGCGGAAATACCGAGTCTGCGGATGCGTGTCGGAAATAAACCGGAAGCCAACATTGTTTTTAATTATACCAAATATATTCAGACGTTAAAGGATCTACTTGGGCTAAAATGACCTTTAGTCGGACTTGATATTGAGTCGGACGATTTTGCCCGATTTGGTACCTTTTTTAAGTTGCCACAAACGCACGTTTTGAACACTCTTTCTCAAATGAACTGGGATTTCAGCGTTCCTTTGCCTACTAGAAATATTTCATTAAAGATCAGCTTATGCGCACCCTGAATTGTAAGAGAACAGTTATATACTCCTACTACATCAGTAATTTTGGGATGTATGTAGTTGTTGTCCTTTTTTTCTAGTTGAATTGATGTCAAATGAAATGTTCTATACTGTCGCTATTTTTATATTTTACTTTCTAACACATCTACTGAATTGATAACATATAAAAGTAACACATGTTTAATACAGTGTGATATATTACACTGCGCCTATTAAAAAATGGTGAGGATTACCTTAAACAATCGTAGCTTTTTTAAATATTACCAGTTGAAAGTTGTCGCCAAGTGTAGCGAAATGTTCGAGACGGCATCATATACATACAATGCCGAACATAATATAGGTAATATTGAGACAATGTTTACCTTTTGCATCACAACGCTATGTAGTAAATATAATCTGAAAACGATACCTGACCTAGATAATAATGCTTTTGAAAACAGACTGAGTTAAAGTCAAACTAATTAACAGAAGTAAATTGAAAGAAATGTTCGCTACCTCATCAGTTCGTAGCCTAACTATGTTGTAGCAGTTCCTATTATCAATTTGGTTTTGAATCGAAGGACCCGCCTAATGTCCATGTGTACACAAATATCATAAGAAACCATCATACTCAGGTAAAAAAACGAATAATTGTAACCAATGAAATGTCCGATACTGAAATGTTCGCTTCCAATTTTAATTAAAAGTATGACAGTGCGTGGCAATGACGTCATTTTCTACTCCGTCGCAAACACAGACGTCACAAGAGGGGAAGTTGTGATAATTGAGGTTAAAATCTAGGACATACAGCCACACGACGGGGTTTTGAAAATTGGTGATTTATCATATTTACTATTCTGTCTTTTTTTTCAGTTCGATGAATTTTTTATAAATGTTGTATTTTTTGCTGTTTCAAGACATTGTATTTATTAACTTACATACATGTTTTATTGATACTACACTGTAAAACGCTTAATATGCACTGAAATGTTCGCTACATTTGGTATCGAACATTTCAACATTGACAAAGGTTTAACATTGGTGTTATAGTGTATTACAGATAATTCTTTTTTTGAAGGAACGTTTCTCTGTCGAAATTTAAAACACTCATCCTTGTTATTTAAATGCAATTATACATGAAGTATAATTGCAGCTTTGTTGTTTAAAAGAAAACAAAAACACTATTAATCTACATTGTGTTCAGTCTATGGTGTACCAGTAGTAAGACATTATTATTACACTTACCTTACCAATCTAAAGCTTACATATTTGTATTCTAAATTTTGCAATTGATTAGTTGATTATTTATATTTGTTAAAATATGCAATATTATGTGTATTATTTAAAACCTAATTTTGGCAGTATCGGACATTTCATTAAAAGTAGCGGACATTTCAAAAATGTTATAGCTAAAGTTTCTGACACTAGCATTTAATATGTGTATTAAAAAAGGCTTAAAACATCGAAAATACCAATAATTAATTGTATTTTATCATTCCAGGTAACAATGGTCAAGTCCACAGCTGAAATATGCAGAGACTACAGAAAAAAAGATTAAGGGTTAAAAATAAATAAAGAAAGCGAAAGAAGAAGGAACAAATATATTCTATATATAACAATATATGCCGCGGTTTATAAATACACTATAGGGTAGGTTAATGTAGCATTGTCCAGCCGATTAGCTCGGTCGGTAGAACAACGGAACAGTAGTCTGAAGGAGATGGGTTTGAGCCACGGTCCGGCTCCACAATGTTCTAACCTGTGAAATTTGGCAAAGCCGGTGTAACGAAGTAAAGTGACCCCCATAGAATAACGACCCCCCCGGTCATTATTCTTTAGAAAAAGTGACCCATTTTCTATAAAATACTGACCCCCGTTAAAAAATAATGACCCCACTTGATGATATCTATAAAATATTGACCCCCATCTAGTCGATCACTAACTGAATATTAACTACTACAAGTGCTATTATTGCTAATACTTGTTGTTGTTGTTGTTGTTGTTGTTGCTGTTGTTGTTGTTGTTGTTGTTGTTGTTGTTGTTGTTGTTGTTGTTGTTGTTGTTGTTGTTGTTGTTGTTGTTGTTGTTGTTGTTGTTGTTGTTGTTGTTGTTGTTGTTGTTGTTGTTGTTGTTGTTGTTGTTGTTGTTGTTGTTGTTGTTGTTGTTGTTGTTGTTGTTGTTGTTGTTGTTGTTGTTGTTGTTGTTGCTGTTGTTGTTGTTGTTGTTGCTGTTGCTGTTGCTGTTGCTGCTGCTGCTGCTGCTGCTGCTGCTGCTTTCGAAGAAGTAGTAGTACTTACAAATTTCATGAAGAAATTTTGTTTTCGTGTTACTCCAGGAAATTTGACAAAACCTTCAACCAGGAAGAGAACTTCACGTGCGCGTCCGCTTATAGCCCTTTTAAGATTTGTCCCACAATTGTGACCCTTGAGATGGCTGATAATATACAAAAAAGCTTTGTGAGAAGTCGAGCGAGCTCTTGTTCATCATATTGATATATTGGTGCAGTTATTTACCATGCTTTGCAAAATCCGTTAGCAATTCAAGAGTTCATTACGACAGTTTTTGTACCTATTGAGGTCAAATATAATGACCGGGGGGTCATAATATTCTATGGGGTCACAATTCTTCGCGAGGGATCATTTTACTTCGCGTGGGGGGTCATAATATTATGACCGGGGAGGGGGGGGTCACTATTTTTTAAAGAATAATGACCGGGGTGTCGTTATTCTATGGGGGTCACTTTACTTTGTTACACCGGCATGACCCTTGACTAAGTAGGCTTCGATAAACATGCAAATGACTTTCTGTAGCCATGTTAATTCGAGGAAGAATTCCTATCCTTAGGGATAGTATGTCGGTTCATAAATATCTAACAAGATATATTGCTATATCATTGTCCGGCCGGTTAGCTCAGTTGGGATAGCAACGGAACGGTAGTCCGAAGGTCCAGGGTTCAAACCAAAGCCCGGCTGCATATATATGCATATATATATATATATATATATATAATTATATATATATATTTCCAGCCCTGTGGCGCACACACATATATCATGAAGTTCTATTAGTTATTTCTAGGTAGTTATTGTGTTGAATTGTTTGGTTATTGTCTGTTTCAAAATAAAAAGTGAAATTTGAAATGTCCGATACTTATTACTATATAATCCTTTTACAATAAAATGACCAATTCGACTCAGTTTTCGGAGATATATTGAACAAATAAATATAACGAAGCCTTAATACACATCTACAGCACCAAAAATGCAATTAAAAATGTATGGTTAGTCACTAATCAGCAACAACTAAATTATTCACACATGTAAATAAACAAGACACTGGATCCAGTTTCAGGGTGTGTGTGGATGTATTTTACAGAATTTGAGTCAATTGATCGTATTGCCTAGGGTGGTTTGTTAGTTGGTTTTATTTTAACTTGTTTCAAATAGGTTTTATTGTTTCCTTAAAACATAATACAATCTGTACAATCCACATACTTATTGAAATGTTCGATACATTTAGAGATATCATTGTTTTGATCAGTTGCAGCTCAAACTTTAAAACTATATTATTAAAAGGTGTCTCACTATTTATTGCAAATTTCAAATTTGATATAGTGTCTTTCAAGCAACTACTTATTTCCTTGTTGAAGAAAATATCTACAATGTAAACAAATCCAGGAAATTAAATACCTAACGCTCCTCGCTCAAAATTAACCGAAGTTTTCCATACACTTTTTAACAATAGCCCAAGTTGCATCTTGCTACAATAGTGTATTGCATACATTAACGTTTCTTTTAATTGAAAACGTATTTAAAGTAACTATTATTTTATTAAATAAACATTAAACATATACATGTGTGGAGTTATGTTGTGATATCGTACATTTCATGTTGGGAAAATACAGTAAATACCACTATAAACTCAGAAATCTGTTGGTAAAAATCTATAAGGTCGATGATGAAGTCAGACTTACAATCGAATCGTGAGCTCGTATACCGTCATATAGTTTCATCATGTGTCACATGTTCGGTGTAATTAACATACAAATTAAAAGAAAACGGAATGATCATCCATTTGTACCATCAAATAATGTCAACAAATTGACCCATTCTTACAGAAACACAGTGTCCGATTCATGATCAAAATCGTCCGACTCCATATTATTCACGAGATACTCCCACGAGATACTGCCATATTGATTTAAACCGAAACCAGCATGAATTATCATGTGATGTCGTATAGCTGTGTTGTTCTTTACAAAGGGTGCCCGACTTTCGATCACTTTACCCTATATAATGGACAAGTATTACGTCCCGTTCATGTATCGACATCCATTAGTGTTTTGTCGTACTATAAAATACCATCGATTCTTATTGGAATTCTATGCGATTCAAAGTGATGTGGAGACGTGCTAACCACTAACACTTGCCTGTGTGTTTGTGGTTCTAAGACTTATAGTCCCTCCACCTTATAACCAATAGGACATCCTTTTTTTCCTTTCATAAAGGTATAGGTACAATAGAGCCTGGACTTCTAACATTCGCCTATCATTCGCCTGTGTGTGTGTATTTCTAAGGATTATAGTCCGTCCACCTACGACAGGCGTCCTACCTGAAGATTATAGGCTGGACTTTTATCTGTGTGTTTGTGGGGGATGTGATGATATGTGTACCTGAAGCAGCGAACTCAATGGTTTGTTTATAGTGCTGCTACACTGGAATACCACGCCGTAGTAGACATGATACCCCCCAGTCACATTATTCTGACACTGGTCAATCAGTCGTATCTATCTACAGTCTACTTGAAGCAGATATAGTGCTGCCACACTAGAATACCACGCCGTAGTACATGATACCCCACCCAGACACATTATTCTGACACCGGGTTGACCAGACGTAGTACTACCCATTATTTGCTTGTCAGGCATGTATTACAAGTAACTACACCATGTTTAAAGTCTTTGGTATGACGCGGTCAGGGGACTCGAACCCACGACCTCCCGAATGCAAGGCAGACACTCTAACCACTACACCACAATGCTTCGGTATCACTACACTTTTTTTTCTTCTAAGGTTTATAGTTCCTCTACCATATGAGCCCTCGGGAAGAATGGTAGAGGGACTATAAACCTTAGAAATAAATCAAAAAAAAAAAGTGAATTTACCTTAAAAAGGTAATCTACACCTGTGTGTGTGTGTGTATTTCTAAGGATTATAGTACCTCCACCTACGACAGGCGTCCTACCTGACGATTATAGGCACAATGTCTGGACTTTTATCTGTGTGATGTGATGATATGTCTACTTGAAGCAGCCACACTGAGTACCACACTGAGTACCACGCCGTAGTAGACATGATACCCCCACCCACCCAGTCACATTAGTCTGACACTGGTCAAGCAGTCGTAGCGCTACCCATTATTTGCTCGTCAGGCAAGGGTTAGTTTTAAAGCCTTCGGTATGACACGGTCAGGAGACTCGAACTCACGACCTCCCGAATGCAAGGCAGACGCTATTACCACTACACCACAATGCTTCGGTGGTAATCTACACCTTGTGTGTGTGTGTATTTCTAAGGATTATAGTCCCTCCACCTGCGACAGGCGTCCTAACCGACGATTATAGGCACAATGTCTGGACTTTTATCTGTGTGTTGTTGTGTGATGTGATGATATGTCTACTTGAAGCAGCGAACTCAATGGTTTCTTTATAGTCCTGCCACACTGGAATACCACGCCGTAGTAGACATGATACCCCCACCCACCTAGTCACATTATTCTGACACTGGTCAATCAGTCGTAGCACTACCAATTATTTGCTCGTCAGGCAAGGGTTACAAGTGACTACTCCATTTTTAAAGTCTTTGGTATGACGCGGTCAGGGGACTCGAACCCACGAATGCAAGGCAGACGCTATAACCACTACACCACAATGCTTCGGTAGGTAATCTACCGCAATGAATTTACCTTAGTTTATAATCACAACCTTAATATCTTTCAAACTGCCTCTTAAATTAGCCAAAACACAATTGCAGTTTAATCATAAATATTAAATCTAGCAAGCATTTAATCAACATCCGAATTAATCCATCTTGTTCAAATTCTTATTTACTACATATAAATGCATCACTATACAAAATATATATCCAGGAAATATATAATACTATGGAACGCCATGGCTGTCTTTGCATGAATAAGTTCCTTATACCGAGTGCATTCTGTAGTATATGCGGTCCTAAATTTACTATATGCGGTGCATATATCATTATAAGAAGTTTGTACAGCATATAAAGACGTTTGTTCAGCATATAAAGACGTTTCCACAGCATATAAAGACATATGTACAGTATATTAAGAAGTTTGGACTGCATATTAAGAAATTTGGACAGCATATAAAGAAGTTTGGACAGCATATTAAGACGTTTCCACAGCATATAAAGACATCTGTACAGTATATAAAGAAGTTTGCACAGCATATAAAGAAGTTTGGACATCATATTAAGAAGTTTGGACAGCATATAAAGACGTTTGCACAGCATATAAAGAACTTATATATATAATTATATATGCACCGAATATAGCAAATTAAGGACCGCATATACTACAGAATGCACTCAGTATAAGGAACTTATTCCTGCAAAGACAGCCATATCGTTCCATATAAATATATATAAGTGATGTACCTACTGCGAAACTTAAGACAAACGTTTTGTCAGCGTCACATTATTCTGACAGTCTACAACAATGAACCAATTCACGCATCTTTAGCGTGATCCAATAAATAAATCTAAAATATGCATATAACTCTTTAAATCATTTTTTCTTATTTCTGTTTGAAAAAGGTTTAAAACTGTTATTCATTCCGATCTTTGGAGATCGCTGAGCCCGATATTTATATACAGATATATATCGGTGGTACATTCTCAAATACATTTGTTTTCTTACTGCAATTTCGAATAGGTGGTTCCACTACTCCGCCCTTTAAAGCTCCTGAGTATTGTTTAATCACCCTTAGGATCTGCTTTAAAATTTAGTCTCTTGACTGCTACTTGTGATACGTAGGCTTCATGTAACACTACATCCTTGCCACTGTATTTAACCTAACAGTTATAAATGTAACACAATTG
This sequence comes from Cyrtodaria siliqua, assembly GCA_037043455.1. NCBI lineage: Eukaryota > Metazoa > Mollusca > Bivalvia > Adapedonta > Hiatellidae > Cyrtodaria > Cyrtodaria siliqua. Next base: position 49,763 of record JAWPHD010004378.1, read on the forward strand.
TATTCAAGTACACCCCTGTTAATCCTTCTTACAACTAATCATGCAATGGGAGATTCCTAGTACTTTCAGGTAGTTGTTGGCTAATCATCTGAACTTAACACCTGTTATTGTTTACCTGTTCTAAACTATGCATTCTGGGAATTAAGAGGTATTGCCATATTAGTGAAGACCATTCGCCGAAAGGTCTTGTGGGTAATTTATGCATACAATGAGGTAATCACCATGGCGTTAACCTGTAGCTACATAGGTCGATGTCCATATGTGAGGCATGACTAACTGCCGAAAAGCAGTATGGGTAATCTTCAAGTATAATACTGAGCGCACGGAAAGTCTAGTAGAGAGTCTGGGGCCGGTGGTTAAAGAGTGAAGAGTCAGTCGATCTTGTAAGATGGATACCCGCAGTCTAAGACAGGGTGTGGGATAAGTTAAACTATACTATGGAAGCCAGTATAGTAGGGCAGTCATTGTTACATACTAATTTGAGGATTTGAACATTTGAAAGTTTCTACATACTATTTTACTTTGTGAACCTAAGACATTTAATAATAGGGACTATTTAATTAGTTAACAAATGACGTACTAAAAACCACTATACGAAACGGATATGTTTATATATATAACATGATTATGAATGTGTAATTATTCGGACTGTTTTATATGTACCAATAAATTATGGAGATCACAACGCGAAGTCCGGACCTTGTTATTAAATGTACCAAGCATAGCATACGACCCCGTAGTACTATTCATAACCTCTGCTCCCAACTAAATTCCATTTTGTTTATTTCTCCCATTGTTTTCTCGTTTAGGGCAAATCATTTTCAAATTGTTAGAAACTTGGACAATACGCCGTTGGCCATGGAATGGTATGAAAATACAGCTTTGAAGGTTCCATGTTCACCATCATATGCATACCATCTTCGGGAAGGCTAAAATGTTCGTACTGTTGACATTTTAAATATTGAGTTCTGCTCAACCCGGGGCTAGAGGGCGTGATCGGTAGCAACCATTTTTCACTACCGTGACTGCAATATTTTTTGTATCGTGTTCGGCGATTTCCATATTTCTCATTTCATTCTCCTTTTAACCTGGTATTTTAGCTTGCCTTTTAGTCATTAGTTATCTATGGTAAGGCTTTAAAATTTGATACAAATACCCTTTTTTACTCGCAAAATAAAAATCGAAAGGGCCTATTACTCTTAAATGAATATTGTTGAGTAATGCTGCATAGAAAATTGTTTCATCTGGAACTTAACTTTGTAGAAATACTTCCAAACTAATGAAAAACATCATCTTTCTGTGCATTTACATTCTTAAATACTGCTAACTAATCGTTTCTAATATGGACCAGGTAGGTTATACAACGAGGCATATGTCCCGCTTGGCGAACCTCTTGTATCGTCACTGAGCAACCGGTTGAATATACACTGAAACGCAAAAGAAATTGTAAGAACAATATGCTGCTTTTAATCGAATGGTACATGGCTACGTAGGACTCTTCCTTTTGGAAAAAAATACTAAAAAAAAGCAACAAATAATACAGCAAATGGTATTCCTTCGAAGTTTCATTATTGACAGAGTACGCGTTTGGCTCAAGCATGTGAGCAAACTTAGGATGCATAATTTTGCAAACTATTTACGTTAAATACAGTATGAACTGGCTCAGTTTTTCAAAGAGCAATTTCAACATTCATGAAGTTCTTGTTACAAGGTGAAGTGTGATTAAAACATCTACAACATCACAGTTGTGTCATTTCTCTAATTAACTGCAACATTTTTTTTGCAAAACATCTTGGGATTTCTTTGGAATATTATGTGCAATTAAGTGTGCAGTATATACCATATAAAGCGGAAATTACCGTGTTGCGTTTTTAAAAGTCTTTCAGTGTATATAATTTATGATAGTGATGCTACTAAAAAATAAAATAAAATCTAGACATATTGCTGAAATACTTGCAGACACCATATCCGCTAGGCCTTAACGATACTATTTATCAACAAGGAAATATTTCTAAAGTTCCTAAAATTGACATGTTTTCTATATGTTCTATTCAAGATCGTAATCTATGTAAAATCAAAAGCACCCAAAGACGTCAAGTAATATATATTCCGATAGAGGAAGAAAGATAGAGAAACGGAGGAAGAGATAAACCATTCCGAGTTTCGAAATGTTTATAGTTTACCTTTTAAAAAGAATTGATATCGAAAAACAAATAGCAATGATGCATGATAAACTACAACAGCACGATTTCAAATGGAGTCATTTCTTACAAATAATAACAATTTAGCAGACTTAGACTAAACTGGCAATCAATCTATCTCTTCTTCCTTCTATCTGTCCTATCCACCTTTACCTGCTGGTACTCTTAAGAATAGTTGTCAAGAGTGTATGCGAGTGAGGACGAAATGGCGGGTATAGTGTGAACTATAGGTTGAAAGAGCGAATGAGAGTGAAAAAGGAGAGCAGGTGTAGTATGTAAGCTTCACGGAGAATACATGTATATTATAGTAACTTTTAAAAAAATTGTTTGTACAATATCTTTCTCCGTCATTTTCTCAGATAACTTAGTATATCAAATATTAAACTAAAAAATGTTGAATATCATGTATAAAACATACCATGTGTAGCTCCCATTGATCTTGTAAAAAAAGAAAGAATATATTTCTACAACTTATAGTACATAAGAAATGCATGAAATAACGTATAAATGTATGTTGTATATTATGTAATATTTGATATAATAAAATAATTCATTACAAAAGAGTTGATATTTTATACACTAGCCAAACTCGGCTAGAGCATAACAAAGTTAATTTCTATCTCTAATACAAAATTGGAAAAAATAAAGGTATACATAAATACAAGTACTATGTTTTTGTACAAAACAAAGCTCAATCATTATAAATCAATTTGCGATTTAATCAGCATATTATGTAACGTATCTTACAATGAGACTTGTGAGAAATTCATGTATACTGTATTACAGCAGATCGACAAACATCATATGTATACGTTTTTATTTCTTGACAAAAGGAACAAAGAAAGCGTTCATATAATCATATCTTCCCACCAAGTAAATCAAGAGTACGAATACAGTTAGCAATCCTATATAGTCAATGATTATTTAACATTATTTAAACTATAGAAATTAAACCTGCCAAAAAATATCAAAACATACTTTTAATATGGCGCCATCTGTTAGACGACGTCCGATTGACGTAATATTGAAATATAAAATATGTTATCACGCATAGTTTTCAGATTATTTGTATATAAAATGAAATATATTTACATCAGTTCATTAAAATTTCTATAATTAATCAATATATTGTGATTTGTGGGCGAAACAGATTACGACATTACCTAACGTATTACGTCATACGGCGCATGCGTATATTGACCAGCCAACCTCCTTAAAAGAAAGCCCATGAGAATAAAAAATGTAATGCATGACTCTATATCTATAAAATGTCATCTATTAAATTAATAAGCTCGAAAATATCAATAGTATACAACTGTTTAATTCCTTAGAAGTCAATGGTTAGAACTATTTATCAGAGGGAGTGACTACTGACCCGAGAACTATTGCACGAGGCGCCACTAGTATCCGTCAATGGTCTGTAGTCACTCCCGAGGATAAATAGTTCTAAACCATTGACTCCCAAGGCATTAACTAGTTGTTTTATTATATATCATAAAATATAACAGTTTTGATTTTTTACTAATAAAATTAAAATGTGGAGTGTGAGCCGTATAAACAATGTACCTTCTTCCTTTGTTCATTTAAAAAAGCGCGTCACTGACACAGATCGACTACACGGTCACGTGACGCTGTGTAACTGACACAGATCGACTACACGGTCACGTGACGCTGCGTCACTGATATTGTACGGTCACGTGACGCTGCGTCACTAGCACAGATCGACTATTGTACGGTCACGTGATGCTGCGTCACTGACACAAATCGACTATTGTACGGTCACGTGACGCTGCGTCACTGACACAGATCGACTATTGTACGGTCACGTGACGCTGCGTCACTGACACATATCGACAATTGCACGGTCACGTGACGCTGCGTCACTGACACATATCGACTATTGCACGGTCACGTGACGCTGCGTCACTGACACAGTTTGACTATTGTACGGTCACGTGACGCTGTGTTCTGACACAGATCGACTATTGCACGGTCACGTGGCGCTTTGCTGTTGTTTTTTTAAAAAGGTGCGTCAATGACGTACTATTGCACGCTAAATTGACTATTGCACGGTCACGTGATGAACTATTGAACGGTTGACAAATGGTCAAAACTATTTAATCACACGTGACTTATATTTTATGATATATAGTAATAACGTATGTTTCATATTAATCAACATTTACGTATATGCTGCACACTAGAACTTCAAACCAGTTTTCAACGTAAGAGTAATCACTTATATCATTTATATACTTTTCTAAATCTTCATAAAATACTTATATTCTGGTATAGTTTAATGTGTTCAAATAGTAATGTATGTTCATTAAAAGTAACTTATGTTTCATTACAAATGTAGTTCAGTCTGTAGAACTACTATTTATTAATCTGCTATTAATCTCCTTGACTTTAAAATAACTTTTCAGTTTAACCATACATATTAGTATGTACCTGTTTTGATGGTATATATATATATTATATTATTTTTGTTTGTGTTTGTTGTTTGTTTGTTTGTAGTGTTTTACTTCATTTTCAACACATGCAAGGACATATATGACGGTCGATTTTGTTTGTGGCAGACAACCCACTTTCACTGGGTAGAACCAGTACTGTACACCTCCCGCCATCCGCCATTCACCATTCGGCCAAGGAGCTATATATACCATTGTAATCGCATTCAGTGTAACGTAACGTATGTTACAACACGTATGTTACAGTTTAGTTATTTTGATGTATTATTTTAAGAATCACACAGACAACAGGTCAACTACTTAGGTCTATGATTAGGGTAGCAAAACAGGTTTTACGAGAACACACCATTATTTTCTGAATAATCACAGAAGACAGCAAGAGGGACAGTCACGTATGTTTAATACTTAAAATTCATTGACAGTTTGTATCATATTAGCCTATTTCGTGAAGATTTTCAGCTAATCTAAATTTAAGTTCAAATGATAATAGTGTACTTGAGTCATCGTGAACATGTTCGGCAATTGTTAAGTCTCATTAAAGCTAGGGTATGTAGTCTATGATACTCTCAAGTCATGGTAAGATCAGTTTCATTCACTTTGACAACAACTGTGAAGACACAATTGTATAAGCATATCATAAGACGTTTTAATGAGATATAGGGTCCTATAGAAACCACAGCGTCCAAACGTAATGACATCGTATGTCCGCACTGTACTACAAACAAGGAGCAATGTTTAGTTAATTATACAATGAAAAAGACAAAATACAACAGTAAGGGTTACCGACTTGGAACGGTTAGTAGGCAATAAGCTTCAATCGATTTTATGTGTACACAATCCTCGCTATTATCCTGTAGTCAGAGCCCAAAGAGACAAGACAGTGTAAACAAAACTACATTCCATCAAAAGGAATCCTCTAACAATAAAGTCCACATCTAGAGAAACTAACGAAGAAACACTAAGATGTTGTTGTAAAGCTAACGAAGCACGGTTTTATTCAGAAACATTTTCAGGACTGTACCTGGGTCGGAATTATTCGCTGTTAAGCTGTTTCGTTTGTTTTTGTTGTGGGTATTGTTTTTTTGCGGGTGTTGGTGGGAGGTGTTGCTGTTTTTGTTTGTTTTTGAATAATACGAGTATATCTTTTTGGCGCCTGTTGTGTTTCCTATTTTAGGGTAACATGATAAAGGTAATGACTTTCTCCTCCTCCCTCCCTCTCTCCTTCACAGATGAATTTATAACTCTACGTGCAGAATGTCTTTTACAGGGAATTTACTAGGTCATGCTAAACCAATTAATTTTCCATAGGTCTACCTGATAGCTCTAAGCTCTGTACTGAGTTCCCTAATATAGAAGGCTATATTTTGTATTACATGTTTTGAAAGACCTATCTTAGTTTTATCAAAAAAAACATACATAAGCCATACGTTGAGTATGAGACATACGTTGAGTATGTTTTGAAAAAGCGCTGGAGAGAACAAAATATAGAAAAAAGACAATATACATGGTTTCGTAGAAATCCAGTAAAAAAAGCAAGACTAGATTATTTTCTAATTGCAGTTAATTTATATACCGACTTAGATGACGCAAAAATACTCCCAGGTTACCGTACAGACCATTCTATGATATATATACAATTGGAATTTGGAAAATTTATGAAAGGCAAGTCATACTGGAAATTTAACAACTCTTTATTAAAAGACACAAAATATGTAGACGAAATAAAAATAATAATAGATAATGTTAAAAGGCAGTATGCATCTGATATACAGGATACTGATATGGATATAAGTGAAATTCCGATACAAAATTTAAAATTTAACATAACTGATCAATTATTTTTTGAGACATTATTATTAGAGATTAGAGGAAAAACGATTGCCTACTCAGCATATAAAAGAAACTGGAAATAAATAAGGAAGAATGTGTTTTAAAAGAAATAGAAAAACTTGAAAAAGAAAATGATATAAATTATACTTTACTTGAGCAGAAAAAAAAAGATATATTTGAACTCCGAAAAAAAAATTAGAAGGGGCTTTTGTGAGATCTAAAGCAAAATGGACAGATGAAGGGGAAAAGATTTCGAGTTATTTTGCAATTTGTAAAATAGAAATTATGTCTCAAAATATATGAATTCTTTAATATCCAAATCAGGGGCTACTTTGAAAACTCAGGAAGAAATTTTGACGGAAACAAAAGCACATTATAAAACATTATACGAAGAGAAAGAAACAATAGATATAGATTTAAGTGTTTTACTTAAAGACTTTAATATACCAAAACTAAGTGAAAATATAAAACAGTCTGTAGAAGGTTCTCTCAACTATACAGAAATGCTTAATTCATTGAAAAGAATGTCCAATAACACAAGCCCAGGTAATTCTGGACTTACGGTTGAATTTTATAAGTTTTTCTGGAACAATATGGGTTATTTTTTAGTTAGGACAATAAATTATGCTTATATAAATGGAGAACTCTCAATAACACAAAAACAAGGAGTTATAACTTGCATTCCGAAAGGCATCAAAGACAAATTATATTTGAAAAACTGGAGACCGATCTCTCTTCTAAATGTTTCTTATAAAATAGCATCAGCATCCATAGCTTTTAGAATACAAAATGTGTTATGTACTATTATCCATGAAGATCAAACTGGCTTTTTACCAGGCAGATTTATGGGAACAAATATAAGATTACTGTATGACATACTATTTTATGCTGAGAAATACAATATTCCAGGCTTACTGCTCTTGATTGACTTTGCGACTGCTTTTGACACGGTATCATGGAATTTCATAACAAAAGTTTTACAATTTTTTATTTTTGGCCCTTCAATTATTAGTTGGATAAAATTGTTTTACCACAATATAGAGTCATGTGTTATTGTTAATGGGCATATGTCAGACTGGTTCTATCTACAAAGAGGTTGTCGTCAAGGAGATTCATTGTCACCCTACCTGTTCATTCTGTGTGCAGAAGTATTATCTGTAATGTTAAGAAACAATCCAAAAATTAAAGGTATTCATGTAGATAATACTGAGTTTTTAGTATCACAATATGCTGATGATACCAGTTTGACTCAAGATGGCTCCAAAGACTCACTTCTACACACCATGTTGACATTAAAATGTTATGCACAAATATCCGGCCTTAATATAAATACTGACAAAACAAAACTTATTTGGTTTGGATCGAAAAAAGGTAGCGGCACAAAGTTATGTCCAGAATACAATTTATGTTGGGAAAAAGACAATTTCACTGTACTAGGGGTTAAATTCTTAACAAACCTGAACTAAGAATGATTGATATTGAACAATTTATGTCAGCTTTAAAAACTACTTGGATTCGCAGAATTTTCCAGACAGATAATAAATATACTCAGTTGGCGAAAAAAATGTGCCCCATTTTCACAGACGTAGTTAATTTTGGTAGTGATTTTATCAAACAAAATTTACATAGAAAACATAATCCCTTTTTGAAAGAAGTAGTTTCCTGTTATAAAATATTTACTGAACACGTGAAACCGACTTCATGGCAGCAATTTCATGCTGTTAATTTATGGTATAATCCAGATATTAAGCTCGGAGGTTCAAGCGTTTTTTATAGAAGATGGTACGAAGGAGGAATTTTATTAATCAATGACCTTTTAAACACAAATGGAAACCTTTACTCTTACAGAAAATTTAATAATCGACATGACATAAGGTCTAATTTCTTAGAATATGAAGGTCTTATTACTGCTATTAGAAACTACTTGGGTAAATTGAACATAACACATTTACCCAATAATAGTCCAAACCCATTACGCCCTCTTATACTATCACTAATCCAAAACCATACTAAAGGCTGTAGATTAATTTATGGTATGTTGATTAAAAAAAATATTTACCCAAAGTCATTAATAAAATGGAAGAACGAAGTTTTAACAGTACCTATCTATAATTTCGAAACAATTTACGCAATACCGTTTAAAATAACAAAAGATCCAAAATTACTTTGGTTACAACGTAGAATCAACCATAGAATTCTGGGAACTAACTATTTACTAACAAAAATGAACATTCTAGATAATAGCATGTGCAGCTTTTGCAATATTTTACCTGAAACCATACATCACTTGTTTTGGAATTGTGAAGTTGTAAAACAGTTTTGGTCATGTCTTGCAGAATATATTAGAAATAAATGTAATATAACTTTGACAATTTGGGAAGAAACAGATATCTTATTTGGAAATAATAAATTTGATATCACTTTGAGCAAAATTATCATGCAAGCCAAACTTTTTATATATCAGCAAAAGATGCAAAAGCAAAACCCATTACTAGATATCTTAAAAAAACATATTATATCTTTATACAAAGTGGAAAAGTGGATAGCATAAAAAAATGTAAAAGTACAAAATTTGAAGCCATGTGGAGTCGATATATAAACACTGGTAAAATAGGACAATAAAATAGATAGATACAGACTTTTTATTATCTTAAAGTTCAGGGACACCATAACAATCATCATAGTAAAACACTGTTGTCTACTTCTTAGCTTTTTTTTAAGTTTGTAATTTTTTCCTGTTGTTATTTATATGCTCATGAAAATGTTTTGTATAATTGTTACCCCCACCCCTCCCCCACTGGAAAGAAAAGTAATCCATGCATATTCTGAAGGGTTAATTGTCTTAATAGCAGGATATACAAAACAATACATACATACAGTGAGTGTGTAGATAATGATTTATGTGTGTACATGTCTGTAAAGTTGTATATACTTGAGAATATATTATGGATGCATGTATACAGATAATGAGTAGAATATTTAAACATAATATAGAAAGTGAATATTTGAGAATATATGGATACGTGTCTATACATAACATAATGGTGAATATTTGAATTTATTACTTTTACATACATACATATGTGTGTGTACGTGTGAACAAATTCATGCAAATATATACATAATAGTATATTTAAATATACTGACACATGTCAAAACATAAACCACATGATGGCACACCACCTTGTTCGCTCTACAGTAATCTATTTTGCTAAATAATATTTTTACCTTCCTATACCTTTATTTAAAATATTAAAGATTAAGATACTGTATACATATGCTGAGTTAATTTTAAGGGGACACTTGGCAATCTTAATTAATTTAAAACTCACAGCGTCCTGTTGGTCTTCAATATGACCTACATACTTTTAGTCATTAAAGTTAAGTGTTTAAATAATTCGAGGTACATGTAAATTGATTTTACATATTACTAAATTTTGATGATAATGCATTAGTTGTATACTTGAACATTTAGATAGAATATGGCAGGTTTAATAACCGAGATACTTATGTTAATACTTGAATGTAACTCATGTTCGCCATGTGTCCCTTTAACAAAATAGAATAAAATGAGTATGACTACACCTTGTTTGCAGTATGTATGTAATTGTTATCAATATGTAAAATAAGATGTATGTGCTCTGTTTGTATATGTAATGGATACTTTCGAAAAAAAAAAAAAAAGAAAAAAAAAAAGATGTTTTGAAAAAGCTGTTTGGGTCGGATGATTGCATTACCTTATAGCTCTAAGCTATCTTAGTTTTATCAAAAAAAACATATATAAGCCATACGTTGACTATGGTTTGAAAAAACTGTTTGGGTCGGATGGTGCTGACCCACCTACTTGCATGTAGAAACATGAGGAACATTTAAAATATACTTCTTTTTTTTTTATGCAACAAATTATGAATACATGGCACAAATGTATGATTTAACCTTTATAAATACTCTTCAAAAGTTGAATTTTAATTTTTTAGCAAGATTTACCCTTGAACTTTTTCCCTGCCCGCTGATTGGTTAGTAATTGGTGTAGTTGGATCTACTACCGTCTCTGGTTTGCGGCGATGTCCTTATTGTACTTACTGTAACCTTCATGATAAAATGTATATACAGTCGTGAAGTTTGTTTACCCACCAGGGATAAGTCATCTTACTAGGGCAGACAACGTGAGAATCAGGTCATATTAACTTTATCATCATTAACCTACTAACACGAAAAACTAATCTGTCCTAGTGCATATAGTTTATTTGATAAAGCATGGATATGACCCAAAAGGAGATATTAATAAAAATAACAGTTTAAAGGATGAACTCAATTGACGTAATGCTGTGTGACCTAATGATACTTCTAACACATTGATAAAAAGTGATGGTCGAAACCGTAACCATTAACAAATGATAAATATGATTATAAAGACGTTTCATCGATTTACAGAAATTTACCTTACCCTTAATCTTAATATTAAAATGCGATTTAACCATACCTTTTGACATATGCTAAGATTAGTTTACATCATGACATTTGTAACACGTACTTGACCAAGTTTTGTCAAATTAAATGTTTAATCAATGAGTAACAAGTCACTGGTTGAAATAGAACATTACTGACACGTGTCTGACCGAACCTGTAGATAAAGTCCATATCGGTTATCTCTAGGTTTACTTACACCAAATCAACCGGATGTGCATTCGAAAGTAGTTCTATATAAAATAATGTTAATCATGTTTTTCTTTAAATGTTTTTTTAATGGAAATTTCTCTTATGTTTTGGTTGTTATTGTATTTTGGATATGAAATTGTTAACTTGTATGCATCTCATCGTGTGTATGACAGTTTAAGATATGTCAAATGCGTGATAGTTAAAGAGGCAAACAACGTTTATAAAAACTATCCTTTTCTACTCTTCTTCACTCTTCTTTCCTCTAATGGTGTGCTGGTAGTAACTGTAAACTGATCGAAATAGTATATAGCGACACAGCGAAGTCAAAACTCCCGCGTCAACGTCATGACGTCATTTCCGTTTCCCTGTAATACAACACAAGTAATTATTATATATCATTTTAAATACATACATTTCATTAGCTAAAAGGCAGTCACGTGTAAGTCATTAGTATGAACTATTGACTTTAGAACGTTTCCTATCCGGTTCAATCTGGTTTTGCGGTCAATAATCTTTTTTTGCAGGTCAATAGTCTGAGAATGACGTTACGCTTTCTCATGACGTGACGTCATGTAAACAAGTAAGCAAAAAGTAAGCAAACTTATGGAGTTTATACGATTCAATATAATAAAACAACTATCTACTTCTGTTTTTGTCAACGGTTAAAACTATTCATCCTCGGGAATGACTATTGACCCTCAGCAATGAACTATTGACCTCGATGAATAGTGTTAACCATTGACCTCAACATAAGTAGATATAAATTTATTTACCAAAAGGAGAAAGGTTAAATGAAGTCAGGTTAAGCTTTGAACAAGCAATTATGTTAAGTATAGTTAATTCAATTCAATTTTTTTAACAACGCACTTTTTAATGCCCTTACATTTCTTTGTACCAGTTTCGTTATCTAACATGTATGAATATAGTTTACTTCGTAGCCCAACAAATTCAACAATAGGTATTCCGAAATTTTCATCTTTCATCTTACCGATAACCTTTTTATAATCATCAAAATGAAATCAGTTTTTCGGATCATAATGACAATTATCGAAAAGTTTTTTATCCTTGTAAAAATCAACAAACACATCTTTTGTTTTTATTTCATAGCACAAGGAATCCGTATCAGTAAATAATAATTTAGCTTTTTTATCATATTTGTTTTTAATATAGTTGTAATGGAAATCATACATCAAATATTAAAATAAGCATGCCAACATAACAAGGACGATTTAAATCTAGTCTATCTTTTATTCTGTTCATGGCAAATGCTTTTTTTAAAATTGACCTTTTCATTCTTATTGGGCATTTCTACTGCTTGCTTGCCATTATGTGAAAGACAAACAGGTTTGTGTTTTTCTAGGACTTTTTCAGTCGTGAAGCACTAAAAGCATCTTTTGCAGATGGATTTTTTTCTTTGTGCGCTGTTTGATTATACATCAAACTGTTAAAGTCTTTTATCCACACATAATGATTTTTTTCTCTTTCAGTGATTAAAAGCATATCGCATGTTTCCTTTGCTTTATTTTTTGATATGTGCAAAGGGTATACTTGATTATTCTCATATCCAAATATATTAAAACAAATGTTGTTGTTTTTTCTATTTTTGGGATTTGTTTACGGTAACAGGAAATGTAATTCCTTTATAATCAAAATCACCAATATGTTTTTTATACTTTGATACCCTTTGAGGTTCTTCTTCAACAAGAAATTATAAGCCAAATGGCACAATCTGAAACACTCATTGTCGTTTTCATTTTTTATAATTATTAAACCTTTTATAGGATAGACAAGTTTTTCCGGTAAATTGAAATAAGAACTGCCAAGTAAAGGCTTTTACTTTATTCGATTTATATAGTGCGCATTTAGTGCCTCAATTTGCCAACCACTTCCCACCTGAATCCAATTTCCAACTCTATTTGTAATTTCTTCACGTGCTTTTTCCAACGCCTCAACAATTTCATGTTCGAATAATATTTGTTGCCGCTTTAGAATTAAAATAAGCTGTTTTAAAAATGTAGTTGTAGCGCCTGTTTCTTTGTTTCCCATCGATTTTTTTTTTAAATGTGTTTTAAATCAACACTTTATTTAAAACCACCCGTTTGTGCTAGTTCTGTTTTAAGTTTGTCTATTTGTCTGTTTGCGTGTTTGTTTTTGTGTTTTGTGGGTGACTGTCGTCCTTGAATGCTGCTTTCCCTGTCCGATATTTTTATCTTTCTTTAAGAACTTTTGAAACTGTTGATTGCGTTTTGTGCAGTTGAGTGAGCGGGTCATATAACATTTACTTTAACAACCTTCCTATACTGTTTTGGGGATTTTTCAATTTCTTGGATACTCATTATATAATATTACATGAGATTTTTTTAAGCCTATAATTATTTTATTTAATTATTTCGAAGTAAAATATTTGTTCCCTGGTTAGATTATATTATTTTTATTTAACCGGCATAAACAACAATATCAATTCCCCGATCTAACAAAATGCCGTACTAAAGAATAAAAGAATCTTCAGTTATAAAACCACGAGTTCCTGATGAAATTGTTTTTTTACAAACAGCGTGCAACCTGCTTATATCTTTCTTTTTTATTTTCCAAGGTAATTTTAGTTGCTGTACCTTGGATATAATTTTTTCAGTCAGATCTTTAAAGTTTGCAAAAACTATTAACTCCTTGTCGAGTTTACCTCCATTGTGGCTTTCTAGGCTATTGTTTTTTTGTATTATATTTACACGAGCATATTTGTGTTTTACTTATATTGCCTATTGATGCTGCCTTGTTGGTTAGAGTTTAGATCATGGCGGGGATTTCTTTATTTACACTGTCCTGTTTTAATGGGATGACAGTAGGGTTAGTGTGAGGTTTGGTGCACCCTAGAACCGGTTTAAACCCCCAGTGGCCTACTTTGCCACTTACCGTTCCAAGGCGGTAGCCCTATTGTCAACCCTTTTGTGTTAGTGATGTCGTTTGCATTTTTTATTACTTTTGCCTTTTCGTTTGTCTGTTTGCGTGTTTGTTTTTGTGTTTTGTGGTTGACTGTCGTCCTTGAATGCTGCTTTCCCTGTCCGATATTTTTATCCTTCTTTATTCATATTTTCAAAATCAACTATTTGAGCATACATCATATGAGTTTCCTTGAAGTTTTTAATTTTCTTTTCAACACGTTCAATTTATAATATTATGATGTATTTTTAAGTCTATATTTATTTAACTTAAAATATAATGTTATATTATAACATAATGAATTGCAAATATTGCAAAAGAGATTTGGATATTATTGATTTTCCCGGAGTGTGTTTAGATTGTATCTTATTTTACATTATTAATAAAAAGAAGCGCTGCAAATATTGCGTTGGAACCAAGCTTTGCTACAAGTGTACTTATGCATGCATTAATTGTAATGGTACATGTGAAGTTACTGATAACAAGAAAAGGTATAACACATATATTATACCATGGGAAGTACGGACTGCATGTAGATGTTCTGGATCCGGGATCGTTTTGATAGTGAAGGTCACCGGCACCTTGACCTTTAAATGAATAAGGATAAGGGTCATATACTGGTCATGAGCAACCATTCATCCTTTCAAGTTGGAAGACCTAGATCCATCAAGTTTGTAGTTGTTGATAGTACATCGTATTGATAGTGAAGGGCACCGCAACCTTGACCTCCGATCTAGTGACCGGAAAATAACAAGAGGTCAATGACCATGAAACTTGCTTTTGGAAAATCTATTTTTAGCCGTAGCGGCCATCTTGAATTTCCGGCCGACCTGAAATTTTGCATGTATCAATTAGACATCAAGAGCAGCTTCCTTTGAAGTCTCATGGAAATCCGTCAAGTACTTTCAGAGGAGTAGTCGCTACAAGTTTTCATTATATAATTCTATGTAAACAAAGATGGCCGCTGACAGCCATGTTTAACATTGAATCAAAATGATGTTCGACTCCTATAACCATCATGCCATGCTGATCATTTTAGAAAAAGTCCCATATCAATATCTTTTATAGTTTTCAAGAAGTAGTCGCTAAGAACTTATTTTTTAAAAATCTATTTTTAGCCATGGTGGCCATCTTGAATTTCTGGCGATCTGAAATTTTGCTAAGATCATTTAGACATGAAGAGCAACATTCATGTGAAGATTCATGAAAATCCATCAAGAAGTTTCAGAGGAGTAGTCGCTACAAGTTTTCATGATATAACTCTATGTAAACAAAGATGGCCACTGGCAGCCATGTTTAAGGTCGAATCAAAATAATGTTCGACTCGAATAACCATCATGTCATTCTGATCATTTTAGAAAAAGTCACATATCAATATCACTTATAGTTTTCAAGAAGTAGTCGCTACAAACTTATGTTTTTTAAATCTGTTTTTGACTATGGCGGCCATCTTGAATATCTGGTCGATCTGAAATTTTGCTAGGATCAATTAGACATGAAGAGCAACATTCCTGTGAAGTTTCATGGAAATCCGTTAAGTAGTTTCAGAGGAGTAGTGGCTACAAGTTTTCATTATATAACTCTATGTAAACAAAGATGGCTACTGACAGCTATGTTTAACATCGAATTAGAACGATTTTTGACAAGGACCAACATCATGTCATGCTGTATCATTTTTAGGAAAAGTCCCATATGAATATCACTTATAGTTTTCAAGAAGTAGTCGCTACAAGCGTGTATTTTGAAAATCTTTTTTTAGCCATGGCGGCCATCTTGTATTTCCGGCCGACCTGAAATTTTGACATGAAGAGCAACATTCGTGGGAAGTTTCATGAAAATCCGTCAAGTATCAAGTACTTTCAGAGGAGTAGTCGCTACAAATAAAAGTTTACAGACAGACAGACGCCGCACCACGGCATAAGCTCTGCTGATCTCTGATCAGTGGAGCTAAGAACAGGTTATCTACTGGTCATGACCAACCATCCTTTCAAGGTTGAGGACCGTAGGACCAACCGTTGTGTAGTTATTGATCGGACATCTTTAGATAGCGAATGTGACCGCGACCTTGAACCTTGATGTAGAGACCCCAAAATGAATAGGTGTCATCTAGTTGTAATGGTAAAGCGTTCTTCCAAGTTTGGGTGCCCTAGGTCCAACCATTCTGTAGTTATTGATCGGACATCGTTTCGATAGTTAATGTCAACACGACCTTGATCTTTGACCTAGTGACCCCAAAATCAATGGGGGCTATTGACTGGTCATGAGCAACCATCCCTCTAAGTTTGGGTACCCTTCTGCCAACCATTCTGTAGTTATTGATCGGACACCGTTTGGATAGTCAATGTTAGCCCGGATGTGACCTTTGACCTGGTGACACCAAAATCAATAGGGGTCAAAATGAACATGGCGCTCCGACCACACTTTGTTGTGGGGAGCAATAATCTATTAATTGAAGGGCACTGGCTTAGTCGTTGTTGGGGTGATTTACGGAAGAATAACCGTGCGACAACCTGCTGTAAGGATGAGTATTACTACCAAGATATAACGGTCATGATTGAATAATTGGTAGGGAACTGAAGAAGTGAAGGGACACTACAAAATCTGAAATGAAGATTGCTGTGCATCCCTTTAAGTGGGGTGCATGAGATGTTGTAGATTTGGCGGAAAGTGACAAATGAGAATAGGTATTTTGTTGAAAAATATGTTTAATATACAAAAACAACATTACTGATGTGGAAAAAAACAGTTGTATGTACAACTCAGTGTGTCAGGTCCCTGCCAAGACTTGAACTTGAATCTCTTTTCTCGAAAGAAAAGTGTGTTTCCTTACACTACAGAGATCGCCCAGACATCACAAAAAGAGCGTACAAAACTAAGCGAAATTAATAAAGATGTAGATCAAAAGAATGTCAAACTAAAACTAGAAATTGTTATTGGACAAAAACGTATGGCTCCCCCACTCGCCCGAACAGACATACTTGACGACTCTAGGTCCAACCGTTCTCATTGATCTGAGATCGTTTTGATATTCAATATCCCTTTGACTGTATCTACAACCTGTATCAGTTATATTTATTGGTCAACCATCTTTCCAAGTTTGAGGACCCTAGGTCCAACCATTCTCTAGTTATTGATTGGACATTGTTTTGTTATTGATCGGGGATCGTTTTGATATCAATAGGGGTCATGTTCTGGTCATGACCAACCATCCTTCCAAGTTTGAGGACCCTAGGTCCAACCATTCTCTAGGTATTGATCGGACACCGTTTTGATAGTCAATGTCGTCGCTAGCTTGACCTTTGACCTAGTGACCCTAAAATCAAAAGGGGTCATCTGCTGGTCATGACCAACCATCCTTACAAGTTTGAGAACCCTAGGTCACATTCGTGTAAGTTATTGATCGGATATCGTTTTTGATAGTCAATGTCACCTGCGACGTTGACCTTTAACCTAGTGACCCCAAAATCAATAGGGGTCATCTACTGGTCATGACCAACCATCCTTCCAAGTTTTGAGGACCCTAGGTCGAACCATTGTGCTAGTTATTGATCAGACATCGTTTGATAGTCAATGTCACCGCGATCTTGACCTTTGATCGGATATCGTTTTGATAGTCAATGTCACTGCGACCTTGACCTTAAACCTAGTGACCCCAAAATCAATAGGGGTCATCTACTGGTCATGACCAACCATCCTTCCAAGTTTGAGGACCCTAGGTCCAACCATTGTGTAGTTATTGATCGGATATAGTTTTGATAGTCAATGTCACCGCGACCTTGACCTTTGACCAAGTGACCCCAAAATCAATAGGGGTCATCTACTAGTCATGACCAACCATCCTTTCAAGTCTGAATACCCTAGGTCAAACCATTCTCTAGTTATTGATCGGAATCTTTTTGATAGTCAATGTCACCGCGACCTTGACCTTTGACCTAGTGACCCCAAAATCAATAGGGGTCATCTAATAGTCATGATCAACCATCCTTCTAAATTTGAGGACCCTAGGTCCAACCATTCTCTAGTTATTGATCGGACATCGTTTGTGACAGAGACAGACAGCACAAAATCAATATGGCTCCCCTCCACACTTTGTGTGGGGGAGCCATAACTATCACAGAAAGTTATTAATACCCTTGCAAACGCATAACCCATGACTTCATGTATATGCGCAGTTCCACTTCATACTGATGCTTCTCACAATGTTTGGGGTATGACAGAGGTCATAGTGACCTTATTTTGGTATGTGACCTACCGCTATCCCAAGATGTATCAACATACATGTACCAAGTTTGGTATTTCCAAGTGTTATTGTATTGAAAATATGGTCCGGACAAGCATTTTCTATGACAGAGGTCACAGGTCAAGGTCACAATTACCTTATTCTGGTACGCGACACATCACCATCCCAAGATGTATCTAAATACCAAGTTTGCTATCTCTAAGACTTAGTGTTATAGTATTAAAAATACGGTCTGGACAAGCATTTTCTATGACAGAGGTCACAGGTCAAGGTCACAGTGACCTTATTTTGGTATGCGACACACAGCTATCCCAAGATGTATCCACATACCAAGTTTAGTATCTCTAAGTGTTATAGTAATGAAAATACGGTGCAGACAAGAGGTGAAAGTGTCTGTGGATGTTCTACTGGCTAAATGTGCAGGGGACCGTAACACATTTTCAACATTCATTCAACCGGCACATGGCAATGATATAGGTCACTAGTTGTTGAATGCCAGCCAGGGTAGCAGGAGAACTAGTCTGTACAAAGTAAGTGTATTACAGGGTTCCCACAGTTTTTTGAGAACAAAACTCAAGGTCTTTTCCAGGTTTTCCCACTGTTTTCAAGGACAATTTATAAATACCAGTGTTTGTCCGACACCGTTGTTGCAAAAACGTTAAATTGTTCGCAGTACTAATATGTGACACCACACAAGATGTTAGTTTATTTTTTTTGACAAGTATTGACTTTAACCCGCTGTTTTTTAGGCTGTTCTCCCTCCTATGAAGGAAATTTAGTGTTGACATTTAACTTGTTCTCAGACGACATGCTTTATCGATTCAAATTAGACGCTTGCATATACGAAGGAACATTGCGAGTTTTATTTGAAAATACTCGGCTAAAATCGTCCACATATTTTATGAGTCAACCGGTGAGGTAACGAATTTGTACGACAGCGATCGAAAACAAAAGTACAATTTGGGGTTCATATTTCATTGATCAGAGCATTAACACATCTTTATGACTGTTCACGAATACCAATGGTTATTTTTAACGGGCTTACTAGGCCATTCGCCAAATCGCCATAGGCGAAAAGTAACCTGAACTGGCGAATGAAAACCGTAAGAAATACACACCAAATTCGCCAGACATCGGCGGTCTGGCGAATCCAAATTTCCGACCGATTTTGTCTAAAAGATCTCGGAAAATCCCGAATTCTAATTCACAAAGTCTTTCACTGTTTATAAGCCACTATCCCGCTGAGTGTTTTAGCTAATTAGTGACAATCAATTTAGATCGATAAACTAATTATGTCAGCGTTTAGTGAAAACCAAATTGTCGGTGCGATAAGACTCCGCCCACTGTTACGCCTCTTGCTGTCAATCAACTGGTTTGTGTCCCCGCGCTCAACATTACCTGTCATATAAAGTTGTGACATTATTCACAGATTTTAACTGCGTGATCGAGCCGGGTAAAACATCAAATAATGTGGCGCCCTCTAGCGGCCAAAATGGCTGATCAAGACAGAAAATTTGAAAATGTTTGCTTACGAATTAGCCAGAGATACTCAACCCGTCTGTGTTTTTGAACTTTACAATCACTGATAAGTGTTAAAGGAGCACATGGCAATCTTGAGTTTTCAAAAACTAGCAGCGCCCCGTTAGCTTTTATCATTAATGTTAATTATAAGAATTGTATTAAGCCATTTGTTTTTGCATATTATTATTTTATATCTTATTGCACCAGTAATATATTAAAGAACTTATAGTATAATAAGACGAAATAGTGAATACTTAAAATTTGATTTATTTAAATGTAACCAGGGTAAAAGTAAAAATGATACTGGATATATAAATTGTGACACCCATTTCAATTACTGCAAGATTGCCATGTGTCCCTTTAAGTGCCTACTAATTAGTTGTACACATGTTACATACATGTGATTCCTCACGGCGTGAGATGAAATCTCACGGAATTCTAACCCTCCTCCCGGCCCCACGGAATTGTGTGAAAAACTCCCGTAAAATTGCTAAAATCGATTTTTCGAAAATCATCGGTCTATTACCTGCCAACTTGATGTTATTGTCTCGCGATTCGCGAGACCGTCACGTGACATACCTAGATTTGACCTGGATCAATAGCCTGGGGGAAAGTGGGTGAAACTGTTATTTGCAAACAGTTTATTGGCTTAATTGATCTTACCAAAGGATTAGCAGCACACTTATGAAGTCTTTAATGATGTATGTAATTAAACAGGTTAGATACGACTTGAAACAAATTGCCGGCGTCATTTATTTACAAGGTTGTTGAAGTGAATAGCGAAAACGAAAGTAGACTTTGTCAACGTGAATTTGATGAGTATGTATGATTTAATTAAACACAATTGAGTTGTGGGGAATAGGGGTGGGTATCTAAAATAAATCGATCAAGATAGGGTCTCAAACATTTTTAATCAAGATGGGGTGTTTTTCGAGTTAAAAAACACATTATTTCTCGAA
This sequence comes from Cyrtodaria siliqua, assembly GCA_037043455.1. Taxonomy (NCBI): domain Eukaryota; kingdom Metazoa; phylum Mollusca; class Bivalvia; order Adapedonta; family Hiatellidae; genus Cyrtodaria; species Cyrtodaria siliqua. The sequence continues at coordinate 70,581 of JAWPHD010004378.1, forward strand.
TCAATACTCGCTGATAAGCAGAAATAGAATGATTTTTTTTTTTAAACTCTTACTTTCTCAATATTTTTATGTTTTATAAATACGAAAATATAACAACAAACTTTAAAGGGACCCTGTCTGTAAGTATTAAAGTAGATTATTGAGCATAACCAAACAACAGCGAACATGTTTATCATTTGTTATTAAATAAAATATTGTTTAAAAACTGTTTTTATTCATTCTTCTCAGGGGCCTAGGAATCTTTATGTGAGGAAGCTATCCAGCTGGCTTGCGGAACGTCGGTGGTTCTACCCAGGTGCCCGCCCGTGTACACAAATTGCACGGAGGGGCACCTGGGGTCTTCCTCCACCAGTAGAAGCTGGAAAGTCGCCATATGACCTTAGCTGTTGGTGCGACTATAAAATCCAATTCAATTCAATTATTCATTCTTGTTATCTCCCCTGACATAAATGAAGAAACATGTTTAAAAGGGTATTCGTTTATGGAATTTGGGTATAAAATACTGCTCGCGCGCTAAAAATAGTCCGTGAAAAAAACTCCCAGATTTTTGCATGAATCTCCCTTAAAAAAATCACTGAACTCCCAGATTGAGGTCCTGAAAGTATCACATGTATGATGTTAGCGTAAACTGGAACAATGGCAAGTGTGAACCGGTGTTTAATCGGCTGTTTCTGAATTGGGTTCATTTTATGGTTGATTGTTCAATCAACATGAAACAATACAAAAGGTAAGATTACTCAAAATAATGGTGTATGTATTATTTCTGAATTTGCAGCACGGTCTTTCTAGATTCTTTGGAACTCGTGTTAGTTGAACTTGTATATGCCTCAGTTTAGCCTTACATTTTCTAAATACATTGCTATTTATTTTATTTCTCTGCATGTTAGCATATTGAAATGCATTTAATGAAAATACTAAATGGTGAAAAGAGTCTGCATTTTTGTATTTTCTCATTATATATGCATGCATTCATTCTGTCCTTGTTTAAATATCAGTCTTTACAATTTTTAAAAATTAAAATTACATTAAATTAAATACAATTTTTACAGTTCTGAATTTTTTCCCGGTATGGGAAGCATGATATTGTGTCCTTTAATGGGGCATAACACCGCCAAAAGTCATTCAACTGGAACACAACAATGACATGCACAACTACACATGGCACTAATCATCCCTGCCATTGTATCAAGAGAACAGAAATGTGACAAAGTTTGTGTATTAAAACTTTAAAGAACTCATTAACCAGTACACAACAATGGCAATGCAACTAGGCTTGGTATAGTTCTATGACATAAAACGTCACAGAACAGCTATAGATAAGCAACGTATTTGCGTAAATTCCCAGTTAAAACTCCCTAAATTAGGCTAAATACACAATTAAATTACTTTATCGGTGCGTACCAATTATTTTCAACAAATTAATTACACAAAATAACCGTTTTTGTCAGCATATCATATTTTATCCATTACCGTGAAGACGGCCAATATCAAATGGAATGCATCGCCGTTTCCAGTCAATTCTCAAATAAGCGAGCCATTGAGATTGGCTAAATGTGACTGGTTATCAAGTTTATTTTTTTTCACTCGAAAGTAAATCCTTCAGGAACAAAATTGTTGTATTCAGTGACAGTCTAGTCTATTTTTAATTATTCGGCATCACCGAAGCACTCAACTTTCTCTGTATGTCAACATGGCTAAAAGAGGCCCAGGTGTTTGAACTCAGTGCAAGAATATTCATTATCGCTAAATATTAATAACTAACTCAGAACACAATAATAACTAACGTTGCGACGTTGAGTCGTGACGTCAATAAAGTGTTGCCGACGTCAACATCATCCGCCAATAACGTTCAATAAAGCGAATATTTGTTTGCAAAAAACGTAATTTAAAATGTAATAAATAGATTATTTAACTGCTGGGATCGACTATGGGTAATCCTTTACTTCATGGTAGACGTGCTTTGTTTTTTTTACTCACACGCATGCGCCCGTTCATGAAAAAACTACACGCCTACCTCTTGTGAAAGATTTCCCTATAATCGATCCCAGCAGTTAAATAATCTCTATATAATTCATATAGGGCCCTGGTTTTGTATCGGTGCTTAACATAGAAGTTCAGAGAGATATTGCACAGGGTATAGTTCTCCCTGTACACTGGACAGACTACTTTACAGTAGGATGACCTATATTCACAGTACCATGCCCAAGTAAGATACTGCGGGAGTTTGTTTGAAAAATCCGGGATGTGACCCCACTGGAAATCATACACGTGATTTCTGGGACTCGAGTCAAGTATGCTTAACACTTGGCGACCGCAGGGTTAAGTTTCCAAAATTATATGGAAACAAAAGAGCACAAGATGTTTCGAAAGATAAACATTCAAGAAAAATATGTCTGGAGGTCTCCTGAAACATGAGTCATACACAAATATCCTAGACACAGTCGGTATACACAGGGTCTGAATGACACGGACTACCACAACAGCCATGATTCTCACGTCTCCGTCTAGGTATTTTGTTCTTCTTTTAGTTTAGATACTACAAATTACCAAATATGCAAACGACGACTAGAAACGTCAGGGAATGTTTATGCACACACAACCTTCCAATTGTTCACTTGAATTTTTAAACACGCAGAATGAATAACAAATACGTAGTCTAGATCATCTGCGACGCTTGCTTGTTTACAAAATTATCAGGCGTCGAACATGATCAAGACTAATTTCACGTAGATCAATCCGTGACAACACAAAACGTTCATAAACTAAAAATGTGTGCTAACTTTATTGACACGTATGACAGTGGAGAGTGTAAACTTGCACATATTCTACTTACGATAAATTGTTTCGCTCTCACTGGAGCACTCTTGCTGCACAGAAGAAAACAAAATGGAGGAATGGCCGAATCAAAACGGAAATGGATTGCTATGACGTCATGCTGTTCCAGTAACACATTACTTTCATGAAACGCCTCCCGATATTTCGCGAAATACATGCTACTCCTGCAGTTGAAGACGCAGTATGCAAACTTCCCTAAAATACCTCAGGCTTGTGCGAGCCAAAACAATGCATGTGTACACGTATGACACCAACTATCTATTCCATGACATTGACACCTGCATATCCCACACTTTTCAAAATTGACTGCACTGACTACTGTCAGAAATGTTATTACATAATGCATTCCTTTCTGCATGTTGAGTTAGCTACCATAGAAACAGCAAGCGTGTGGCACTTGATTCAGAGGGTTACCGTAAAGCATATTTACATACGCAGTTGCTGCCACGCGAATTACGACTTTTTCGCAGCATCCCCGCGGCCGTTTTTCAATCGAAGTCACAAATCCGCGCGATCGTACTGCGGATTGTCACCCGAAATATCGCGGGGATTCCCTGCGACTGTAAAAATCGCCGCGATTGCAAAATCCAGTCTCGAAAGAAAGAAATCACCGCGATTCTCAGTGATAGATACGCGGGGGAACACGGGGGAAATTAGAGCACGGATCAATGAAAAATGTAATAAAAATGATAAATACAATGAACAATTTTGGAAGCAATACGTATTTCAAACTTTTAATGCATTTAATAACGCGTGTTTTTCGTTTTTGTTGTCCAAAAGTCGCATTTCTCTTCACCGGACATAAATTGGCTACCCACAATCCTTTGCGATGTGTGTACCTATTAACAAGGCGGCACTAATAACGGGTTTATGACCCAGAATTCTTTACAATTTTTCGGATTATTTCTGACTAAAGAACCCATCGATGTATTAATAACCAACAGCAGAATAGTAACATATGTTAAAATAACGATTAATTAAAAATATAATTCTAATTTCCAGTATAAGAATTACTATTTCAATTTTATGTTTAATCACCGCAAAGTCGGTAATAGGAACCGCCATATAACTATCGTGACCCAGTATACATTATCCGGGCATTTGAATTTTCCGAAAACAAAAATAAAATTGTCTTCTGCTTCGGGTTTTTAATAGTTATTGAATAACAATGCATTAAATTGACTGCACAATTGTACATTGATACTGAAGATAGATCGCGGCGATGGCCTGCGATTTCACACCGGGTAAAGCGGTGTGCAAATTAAAACAGATCACGGCGAATCGCGGTGATTGTGTCGCGGTGGAAAAAATGTATTATCCCCGTGATGAGCGGGCTGTCCGCGGATCGCGGGGACAAAATCAGTGTGTCCGCGGTGAGATAAAATCGCCGCGATGAGTGGGATTAGTCGTAATCCGCGTGGCAGCAACTGTACGTATACTAACTAAATGTTACCAGTGTGTGAAAGAAAACTCTGTAAAACCTTTAGAGCTGATGAGGTATTTTTAATCTATGGAAGTGTTTATTTTAAAACAAAGACAAAATCAAACAAACAAATCTTGCATTCGACAACTCAAAGTTCGTTTACACTTGCACGAGTCTGACTCATTATCCGTTTGTGTACATGTACAGCCACACAAAAAATTAAGGCTTCTAAGTGCAAGTTATGTATTTACTTATAAATAGTAGTGTTACTGACTTGTTTTATAAATGATCACAACTGCGTATGTAAATTATTGTATTAAAGCAGTAAAACATATTAGATATTTGTAAATCAATGTCTTATTGTGTAAGAAATATTTCATGTTGACATACACTTTTTTAATTAATGTATGACACCTTTTCTATCAACATCATTCACAGCCTTATTATTATGCTAAAATGCCTGCCAGACTTGCCCAATATCCAAGAACACAAGCCCAACGGGCTTGTTGATTTGCCGCTCGTTTCGACGGGAGAAATTGGAATCCAGACGAGGGAACTCCATTTACCAATCGTCCGAGAAACGATTTACTAGGAAACAGAACAAAAAGGCAATTGCTCTTACATAGTTTATTAAACGATTAAATGCAGTAAATAGTCACAACACTGTTTATTTAGCGAAACTGGAAAAATACAAGAAAACACTTGCTTCGTTGTTATTTTGTTAAGGGTTTCCGGGTTTCTTTCCGGCCAAAAGTATGTAGTTCACAGCACAAAAGCAAAATCTATCAGGCAAAGTCCTCGAAATTTAATGCTTGTGTCCAATGATTACCCATTTTCATTTTCTTTTATTGAATATGTTTGAATGCCACATGGCCGCATGGAATTCAAATTTTGGCCGTCCAGACCATTTTTTACTCGCCACGGCCGACTGCGAATTTGGCAAAGAGGCAAAACAACATGAACACATGAAATATATATATATAAGCAACAAAATTGAATCACTTGCAACATACCGAAGTCAGGTGGCAGGTTTCAACAAGTTCTCGCTGGAGGGAACCGCTTTTTTCAACAAAATCAACAGGCTTCACCAACACTGCTAGGACTAGTAAGAGCCCTGCTGAAAGGAGAGAATATTTGATATAATTAACAGCATCCCAACATTCTCTGCTTATTTTTCCAGTCTGACACAATAAGTGGATAAAGGAAAATTCTAGTTCCCTGTCCAATTGCTGCTATTGCAGTGCACAAGACAAAATACGTACCTGTGCATATCCGAATACTTAGAATACCTAGAATACTTTATATACAAGGTATGACAGCGGCCATTTTAGCCAGGGCGGAATTGCGTAATAATGTATTGGTACCCGATTGTACAACGTAACGCTGATTTGTGTAGGTACCACTGATTCCCTGCAATGACAGTTACGAATGAGGGTAAACAGTCTATGAATTATGGGATTATTACGTAATTCCGCCCCGGCTAAAATAGCCGCTGTCATAGTTTGTTGACAACATTTTCGACTTTTTGGAGGAGTAGGGTTCTGGTAATATTTTGAAAATCAACTCGCCCAGGGCAAGTGGATTTTCAAAAGTCACTTGCCTGCCCATAATGTCACTTGCCCCACATTTAAGAACACTTAATTGCCCAAAAAATTGGCTCTGTACCATTATTTGTGTTAAACGGGACGGACCGCCACATAATTTGGACCATTATACCTAGAAAAGGAAGGGAGAATGTATTTTATGAATTAGTTAATACCCTGTACGAAATATCGAGGCGTATTCTACCCGGAAACCAGGCGGAATCCGCCTGGAAAGTAGAGGGAATTGGAATTTAAACGGCAAAACACAAGTGTCTATGGCAGTGACATCATACAAGAAACATATACCGTGTCACAGTCTGAAATTGTCCACATATTTTTTCGTCGCAATGAGACATCACAGGGTGCATATATAAATGTCCTTATGTAAAAGAAGCACCCCAGACGTCAAATAAATGAGACTTACGGCCAATTAAACTTCAAAACCAACTCATAATTCATTTTATGCATGTTCACTCGTGGGTATTTTAAGAATCCGTGAATAAAACTACACTTTCAATTGGCACATGTACATTATTATATGACCTGGATAAAATGTTGATAAAACATATGATTTTGTAGTGTTAGTGTCTTTAATATTTTGTTTCACAGCATAATTATATATATATATTTATATTTTTATTATAAACTTTATTGCAGACAGGAGCTGTTTGTTCCAGTATGTACCAGTGTTCAAAGCACCAGTTGCTTCTATGACTGGAAAGAATGACTTGACTGTGGAAACTACGAAGACACCAACAAGTTAAACCACTCATACATGTACATCTTAGGTAAGGCCAAAAAGAAAAACAGCCTATAAGGTGTATTATGTATGTTAAAATTATTGATAATAGCAAAATATCAGGAAATTCAAGATGGTCGCCACAGCTAAAAATAGATTTTTTTAAAAAAAATTGTAGCAACTACTTCTTGAAAACTATAAGTGATATCGATAAGGGTCATTTTCTCAAATGATCAGCATGGCATGATGTCGGTCCTTGTTGAAAAATTATTTTGATTCGACATTATACGTTTTGACAAAATATTTGACAAGCAAAAATTCAAGCTCATGTACACCAAAACATAAGATTAAACCATTATACAATTCCTAAGTCTATGTTTTTTAAACAATTAAAACTCAAAATTATTATGCGAAAATTACAACACGGTCATGATATTTTAACAGTTACATGTGTTACTATTAAGCTATATAGTTATTTTGATATCTTGCAAATACTTTGACAAAATGGAATATATTAAAAATCTATCAATAACAAGTTTAATATATTAATTTTCAGGGTTAGAGATCAGTCCGCGGGTAGATGGAAGAATCTATCAAGTGCAGATGAATTAAATTCCATGGATGCCGAAGACAGTGAGATGTTATTGTTAAATGAGAGAGCCAGAGAAAAGAACACTGACACTTAACAAACCATATTTAAAAATGTATAATAAGTTATTTTTCATTATAATTTATTATTTTTTTCTTCTGAAACAGCAAAAATATGTAGATTATTTTTGTGAGTACATGTGATTTTAATATTATCATTGGGTTTGTGATAATTCTCTTCCAATTTTGAAAATCTGCATTGTCGGTAAGTACCTTTGTCACTTTTTGTTTAACAGTTATTGTTCTGATTTATATATTAAAAATTGAAAAAGGTTACTCTTGTCATTATGCTTCACCCTATGGAAAGAGCATACAGTATAAAAGTGGTATCCTTGTCTGTTTACAATATAGTACAAATAAGGTTAAAGAAGGGCATATGTGCTCGAAGGCGACATTGTCAAACAGAAATTAACAAGCATTCTTCATCTTGCTAACAGTGCTCTCAGACATGGGATGGACTACTCGTTTGGTGAAACAAAAACTTGAAGCATGTAGATTATACTTTAAGACCAAGAAAACACCCGGCACCCAAAAAATGCTGCGATACTCGTTTTGCGCTGTTTCCCGCTCTTATGTCTGCAAGGTGGCAGTAGAGGCGCTCCCTCATGTTATTTCCCTTTGTCCCACGTATTGTATTCCACATACATGTAGTTATTGTATTATAGTAGTTTTTTTATCTATTTTCAGTGATTCCCCAAATAATTTCTTGATGGCATCTGTCTTTTTTTTAATCTAGTGATGCCTGTAAAATGTATCTCATTTGCATAATTCATGTAAAATGACGCCTGGTTTCCTGCTCGTTTCCGCCAGGATATTTTGACGCCTGTCGTTTTAAAGAATGCCGGGCGTCATTTGATTTTAACTCATTTGCATAATTCGTAAAAATGACGCCTCCTTTCCGCCTGGTTTCCGCCTGGTTTCCTGCTCGATTCCGCCAGGATATTTTGACGCCCGTCAGTTTTAAAAATGCCGGGCGTCATTTGATTTGACCTCATTTGCATAATTCGCAAAAATGACGCCTGGTTTCCGCCTCCTTTCCGCCTGGTTTCCTGCCCGATTCCGCCTGGATTTTCCAGTTTACTAGTTTATAGGTGAATTACAATTGACGCCTGGAATTTCAGTAAAACGACGCCTCATTTACAGGCGTCACATTTCGTACAGGACATTGTATTTATTCATATAAAAAAATAAAATGGTTGCATTTTCTTCTTTTGTGTCTTATTACATATTTGTGTTATTTAAATCATAAAATGATGAGACAGTATACAAACTCATTTTATTCTGCCCTCCCACCCCACCAATCACCACACACACAACCCCATCATTTTTGATGACCATCCAAAAAAAATGCTTGTCAGCTAGTGTATGGAACTTTTAATATGTCACAGTGTGTACAATTAACCAGTTGACAGAAAAAAAGAAGCTTTTGTATTCCTTTAAATGTGCGACAAGCAAAGAAACAAGACAAAAACGATATGAAAAATAGTCACTTGGGCCCCCAATTTCTGGAACCATGGTAACGTAATCTACGGTTTTATATTTTAACTAAAGGGAATTAGATGAAAGAAAGAGGCATGAAAAGGGGTTCCCTTACTAGGGTTCCATAGGAATTGTTTAAGAAGTAGTAGCAGTAACAGCGAAAGTTCAGAACTCGTGATTATTCCGAAATCGCGAAAACCCATGACATGCGCATATCGCTAAGTTATTCAACTTATTTGTGTGTAGTGCTTCGAGTAAAAGAAACGTATTTTTGTTACGAAAAATTCTTCGGCAAAATTATATAAACAAAAACATAACGTCACGTGGGTCTGTCAATCATTATTTTGACACATTAAATTTGCAAATTAAGAAAGAGTTTTCTGATTTGATTGGTGGAAGGTCCAAATGACGTTCAGAGATTATCTGAAAGTAGCTATGTTTATGGTTGGAAGGTCACGGTCATAATTGACGCGATTTCATTGGCCGATGGACACACGTCTGACGGTCGTGTCAGGATAAATTGTGATACGGTGTTGTTTTCAAACGGTGTGAAATGCGCGTGTGGGTTAATTAGTTGTTTATTGAAATAATGCCACAAATTAAGCTGCCTGGGGCGAGATTGTTGATTGTACCGAAAGTTGTTTGATCCTATTAACAATCGCTAGCGGCGAAAAACAGCGGCCAGTTTTACTCAGTTATCAAAATGAAATTCTGGTATGGCTAGTTTGCCACTTGATTTGTTCTGGAATGGAAATGTCCGTCAGGCATGTGGCGGGCAACCAGATTTGCGAAGGTCACTTGCCCGCACCCAAAATCCACTTGCCCGGGGCGTCGGGCAACCGTATTTCCAGAACCCTGAGGAGGCTTTTCAGAACTTCTCAAGTAGTTTTTCGGATAGCTTGTGTCTTTGGTCAAACTAATTTACAGAGCTTTTCTTGATAGCCTCCCTGGCTCCTATGCTTCTTAACTGACAAAATCGCCTGACGCGAATGCGTACTAACACAAAAAACAACATCAGTTGGCCTAGATCACAAGTTTATACATCACATTTGTAAAATAATTCTTCATACACACACCAACAACATCAAACATTCCCCTAAACCGTCCAAGTATAACCAGATTTTCAAAACTGTACACACACATTCTGCATTTTCAAGTTTATCACGACTGACAGTCACTGAGTCAGTCGATCGCGACTGACCACGGCACAGGCAGTCGAGAGCGCTTGAGACAAAAATACATTTAACCAATACATCATCTCAAAACTCACAACATATACACGTACCTACCTTTCGTCGCGAACTTTTGGACAACCGTTACTCACGAGCTCTAATGCAATTCGTTTAATATCCTCAATCGAAATGCTGACGATATTCAACTGTGCTGCAATAAAAATGGCGTCCTCAAAATGTCTCTAAAATTGTCTGCGCATGCGCGGTAAATATGACGTAGGCGTTAACACCAGATTTTTATGTACATATTAGTATTCATCCAAGAGATAGCAAATTATGTAATACCAAATTCAACGTCCCGTTCATGAGTCTTTATCCACTACTGTCTTTCCGTACTAGAAAACGTATCTGTTTTAACTGTGGGACACATAATGGATATGACCTCATTACAGATTATAATTACAATCATAAAATCAGTATTTACCATAGAAAGTATCCTTTGGAAAAACATTTAATAAACTATAATTTATCTCCTGCGGTAAGACAAAGATTTGAAGAGTTGTTTTATAAAATTGTAAGGATTTTAGATAAAACAGAAGGTCGAAAAAGATCGATCAAATTTGATTCATTTTTCAAAAAATATTTGAAAAATTAAAAATGGAAAAAGAAACAAAACTGATTAGAACAAAAGCCACTAGAGAAAAGTACGAAAGGATATGGAAACAATTTGAAAAAGAATTATGATTGGATATCACATCTCTAATAGTTGAATTGATCACTGCAAGTGACCGTTCAACTTGTACCTTTTTATGTACATTTCCAGAGGTTCTGTAAAGTAAAGTTTTTGGAATCTCTAACATTTTACTAAAGGCAATTCTGATTATCTCTTCGTCTTTTTCTAGTCCTGTAGTTGTTTGGACATATGAAAAGTTATTTAGAACTCATATGATGTGTTTTTTAACAAAGTATTTTTTTCTGCTATTCTTGTTTTATAACTAAAACAGCAAATACTGGAGGAACTGTACCAACTTCAGCCTCAAAAACAGGAATTGCTGGAACTAACGCTAGAACAGCACCACAACCAATTATTTCACAGACAATTTGTAATGTTGTGTTTATATTATAATACCACACACTTTATAACTACGTCTGTATGCAGCCACAAGTCCTGTCAAGTGATCAATTAATTCTTCTTTTTTATTAATTTTTGTCATGTATAATTAGAGTTAGACAATAATTTAATCAAAATATTTAGAAAATAGTTGTTCATGTTCTCCGGATGATATTTTACCTATTTTTAATAATTCATCAATTATGCTAATACCTTTATTTATTAACTGTGGACTATAATTCCTGATTCGATACTTCCACATACTAACTCCAGATCATTAACCAAATCATCAGGAATGTTGTAATATTCAACAACAACACAACCTCCTAAAATCTTCTTGAACTTTGAAGAACCTTTATGAATTGGTAAGCCAGATAATTCTGTTAGTTTCTTAAAAGCATTTTGAGACAGCTTTGAATACGTTTTTTTTATTATTGTAACGCTTTGTAATCAAAAGAGTATGATGATGGACCTCTACAAAATCATCATCTACTTTTAGATCTAGCACAATTGCTTCTCCTTGTCTGGCAATAAGTTTGTGGTAACCAACAAGCTTAGGTAAATCAATTTTTAACATTCCATAGTGGCCATCCTTGCTGACTTTGTAAGAACTTCTTTGCCAAATCAATTTGTAACATTTCATAGTGGCCATCCTTGCTGACTTTGTAAGAATTTCTTTGCCAAAGACGGCAGAATTTTCAATTATTGCAAGAAGCCTACTTTTATAATATCTTAATCCGTCTGTCTCTCTTTTCAAAGCTTCTTTTTCATCTTCAATGTTTTTCTTTTTTGTTTTATCTTTTTCCTTTTTTCATTTGTTTAGTAAGATTAGTCCTTGCTTGGCCAATATCATGAATCTTCTCAGAAGCCTCTCGAATCATTGTGTCTAAGCCATTTTCATATCCACTATTAAGTATTTCCGATGGTAATGGAAATTTATTTCTCTCCATCAAATTTTCATTAATTCTCGCATCTGGATCAATATTAATTACTTGTTTTTTTACGAGATTTCTCATCAGCCCACGTTCTTCCGATGCCTCACTAACAATAGCTGCCGGAAGAGTAGCTAATTGCTGACTTATTTCCGAGAGAGTAGCTAACTATGTCGCCAACTGTTCTGACTGATATTTTATTTCGCTAGTTATAGGTTTAAATATTTCTGTGTATAAATCACGACTAGCTTCTTTTTCTATTATTTTTTGAGTAACTTTATTTTCGTATTCTTTAACAAGATTATTTGATATTTGCATTTTATCTGCCAATTCTTTCCATTTTGACAAAGACATGTATAGTACAAGTTATGTACTGTTGATTTTTTATGAATATTGAGTTCTGCTCAACCCGGGGCTAGAGGGCATGAGCGGTAGCTAGCATATTTCACTACCGCTCATGAACAGTCTCAATCAAACCGAGACTGCAATATTTCGTATGTGTCGTGCTCGGCCGTTTCCAAAGGTTCATTATCGTACTCTTTCTTTAGATTAAAATAATATCATTAAGATTAGTTCAGTTAAATATGATATAACTACTCGGGTATTTTAATAGCTGATCCACTGTTTCTTCTCGTAGCAGTGTTAAAAACTGGCATTGCCATCGTCAACTCAATAAGGTCTATTTCTAACTACTTGTTTTGTTGTTGGGTAGTATTGCTGTTTTAATTGCTTTTTTGGCTGGTGGTTTCTTTGCTTTCTGTTCTATTGCATCAACTGTATTTTTTAGCTTATGGTTTCTTTGCTTTAATTGGTTTCTTTTCTTTCCCGTCTATTGCATCAATATTTGCTCTTGCCTTTTCTTTTCTCCTGCTATTTTTGCAAATCTATTTCTTAGCTGTGTTACTTCCTTGTCTGTTTTTTGCATTTTTTAATTTATTATTGATTCCTTTACGTACTATGCCTAACCCCATAAGATAAAGTTTGTTAGGATGTTTTTTCTACAGTTGAGAGACTATCTGGGATTTTTGCTGCCGGTGTTTGTCTTAAAGGAGACGGTTTTGCTTCTTTTGGTTGCTGCACATCCTTAGCTACTTTAACCAAACCATACTATCTGACTTGATAAGTCTTGAAACATTCTGCTTCTGTTCCGAGTTTTTTACCATAAGGGAATTGTTTTATTCCACAATACACTTTAGACATATATAATAGTAGCTAGATAATATTAATATTATCTAGTTATTATTATAATGAAAATTCCAAACTATGACATGAAGACAGAAAGCAGCAATTTCAAACAGATATGGAACTTTATGCCAAACTGTTGTTTTAGAATGATAAGACAAACACATTAATTCACATGTTGTTAAAATCGTTAGTGTATTATGACAATATTTATTTATTTGCTAAAAATTTAGAGCAGTCAAAGTATCATGTTTTATCACAAAAACTTGAAAAAAATAACAAAAAATAAATAAAATTCCAGTCGAAGACATATTAGAATGTTCAAATGATGAAGTTGTCGCTGTGAATGACTTAGAAAGCTAAGCTTCCCCCCCATACTCAAAAGATAGTTATTTTTGACAATTATGTTTGTGAACGTAATCAAAATGATATTATTAATTATTTCATCCAGGGAAGACACAAAAATTGTTGTGTAATTTATTTATCGCAATCTTATTACAAAACTCCCAAAGACATTCGCTTAAATTGTTCTCATTACAACTTTTTCGCAACTCCAAGTATAAATTAAATAAACATGCTTTCTAGAGAACAAGACGTAAGTAAAAAGATCATTACAAAAAAGCAACTGACAAACAGTATGACTTTCTATATCTTGATCGTCCGAGGAAGTTAGTAAAGCGTAACTTCAACGGCGAAATTTATTACAATATATATTATAATGGGACCTTTTAATGATCTTGGTGAGGAAGTTAGTACTGGCAGTGTTAATATTACACATTTTGATATTGTGCTGTCTGAGTATGTAAAACAGAAACATCTGGTTAATTATCTTCACAAGGGTAAAAACCAGGAAAACGTTTTAAAAGGTGATCTTAACATGAATAATAATAAAATTATCAATGTTAGCAATCCAGACAAACTAGATGATGCAGCAACAAAGCAATTTACTATAAGAAGAATAACAAAGGTCGTACGTGATTAAAATATTGATAAAATTCCAGATATGATGAAAATTTTTACAACAGGTGTTGATGACGAAATAAGTCTGATACAAAAACAATTACAAACAAATCGTGAGAAAATAATTGAAATTCAAAATGGTTTAAAAAAAAAAAAAAAAACTTTTAATGGTGATGTTTTAAAAGAGTTAGAAAAAAAAGAAGATGGATTGGAAGATAGCGAGCTCTATAAAAAGTTAGGCGAGCAAATAAAAAGCGGTGTTGAAAGTATTAATGAGCGAATTAAAGAAGACAGACAGACTTTTTATTCAGACTTGTACAAAGTACATCGTCTACAGTACATACATATTAGCATATATGATGTCAACGTATATATACAAGTAAATGGTGAAATATATACAAATGGTAAAATTAATCATTTCATTATTACTATTATTATTATTATGTAGTAAAGTAAACAAGAGTAGGAGGTTGAACTAAGTAACTACCTTCAATAGTTAATAAAGCGTTTCTTAATACAATTGATTCTTTAACATATAACGGAAGTTTTATTATATTTTGTCATGTGATTTCAATGGTGAAATATATACAAATGGTATAATTTATCATTTCATTATTATTATTATTATTATTATGTAGTAGTATAGTAAATAAGAGTAGGAGGTTGAACTAAGTAACTACTTTTCAATAGTTATTAAAGCGTTTCTTAATATAATTGATTCTTTAACATATAACGAAAGTTTTATTATTTCTATCTTGTCATGTGATTTCAGTAACTCCAAATATTTGAAAACGGAAGGACGTTTGTAATAACAACGTTTTAAGTATTTCTTTCTAATATCAATATAACAAGGACAAATACATACAAAATTAAATTCATCTTCTATATCTAAACTATTACGAATTAGGCAATATCTTTCTTCACGAAGTGTTCTATTGTTGGCATATCTACCAGTCTGTATTCTGAGTGGATGTACAGATAGTCTAATAAATACTGCTAAAGGTGATCCTTTAAGTCTGGTAAAATATAGACGTAAACTTCTTGGCAAAATATCTAAATATGTTTCATATTCCAAACTAGTTTTAATAACTAGTACAATGTTAACACAGAACTGTTGTTAAAGGTACCACACCAATTTTGTTTAAAGGCATCTAAAACTCTAATTCTAAAGTCATACAAAAATACGTCACTGTTTATATAAGAAGCATTATCGAATACATAAGAAAAACCGTAATCAACTAGTAATTTCTTAAAATGATATATAGGGTCCTATAGAAACCACAGCGTCCGAACGCAATGGCATCGTAGGTCCGCACTGTACTGCAAACAAGGACTTGAAAGTACAATGAAAGAGACAAAAAACAACAGAAAGGGTGGTGAAGACAGGGTTACCGACTTGGAACGGTCAGTAGGCAATAAGCCCTACTGGTTAGCTTGAATCGATTTTATATGCGCACAATACTCGCTATTATCCTGTCTTCAGCGCCCAAATAGACAAGACAGTGTAAACAAAACTACATCCCATCAAAAGGAAATCTCTAACAATAAAGTCCACATCCAGAGAAACTAACTAAAGATATACATACAAAAAAACAAACATCTCAAGATGTATCCAGAATCGTACTGAACAACCATAGTAGTTGCAGCTTAAGAGAAAACCAATCTAGGATAAGACCGGAAAACCCGAGGGACGAAAGCTCATGCACCCACCTCCCTTAGTTGGGGTTTCAGTAGGTACAATCATAGAGTCCCAAGAGGTAGTCCAGTCATCGCACAAGTGAAAAGTGAAGCGTAATGACTGACTGTAGAGGGGTCAATCACTAAACATGCAGTGCGCTGTAAAACCAAAGTGTTATATCCCTTTCTGACGAACTTCCTGATTAAATTTGTAAAGCGGTCAGGAAACACGTCAGACCCCTTTAACTTTCGTAGTTTATAGACCACATCTCCATAAAATAAGGGTTGTGATATGCCTAGTCTCAGAAGTGTTGGTGTTGTACTTTTGCAGCAGGCCCTCATTGCGGCGGTAGAATTTAGAGAAAGATCTACGTAGTTTGTGATAACGAAAACCCTGCTGAAGAAGTTTACTTGTAATAACTTGATTACGATCATTAAAGTCTATAACATCATTACACGCTCTAGCAAATCGAATGAGCTGGGAGATATACACCCCATATGAGGTAGCACGAGGTACATCTCCATCCAGGTGTGGATAGTTAACGATGTTAAAATTGAAATAATCTCTCTTATCATAGATTTTAGTATGAATACAATTATTTTAAATCGAGAGATGAAGATCGAGAAATGCTGCTTCTGTATCCGAACTGTTAGCTTTATTCAACGTGAGCTCTGGTGGATAAATGTAAGTAACCATATGAGCAAAGAACGGATTATCAATATTGAGTATGTCATCAAGACACCGAGAAGTATTATTAAAGGCATCAATAATTTCACCCTGGCTAGCAGATGACAAACTCAACATAAAATCTCATAGCAGTACAAAAACAAATCTGCAACAAGTGGCGCACAGTTAGTACCCATAGGAATACCAACAACTTGGCGGTAAATAGTTTTATCGTATCTTATAAGATGTTATCCAGAAGAAAAGATAAGGCTCTACACACATCAGTACAAGTCCAAATATTATACTTATCAATGGGGGCGTTAGTAAAGAAAGCCCTGACATTATTACAAGCTAGAAAAGTTGTACCTTCTCTAGCAAATGTCATCTGAATAAGCTGAAGCAATTTTTCTTTGATAAGATGATGTGGTAGTGTAGTATACAGTGTAGAAAAGTCGTAGGTGCTTAGAGAAGAGGCATGAAAATGCTTACACCGTAGTTTGTCAAGAACTTCTCCAGAGTTTTTGATAGACCAAAACAGATTGATTCCTGAGTTCTCGAAGGCCTTTCCGCAATATTTTACAATATGTTCTTTAAAGTCAGGAAGTCAATAGTTTTGATATATTGACACTGCTAACCCAGTTCGTTTTTCCGTTATTACAGTCCTGTAAAGCGTGTTGATACACAGTCTTTAGAATGATATTTTCAGTATTCATTACTTTCAACCAATATTTCATAGTTCTTATATATCTATTTACAAATAGGGGATATCTTCCAAGTTCGCCATACACAGCTGCATTGCATGTATTAGGTAATACCTTTAATAAACTTTTGCAAAATTTTAAATGAATTCTTTCAATTTCTTTAGATTTAGTATTGCCCCAAATCTCACATGCATAACTAAGAACAGACACAACAAGGGCATTGAACAACTGACATAAATTTTTAGGACTCAGATCATATACTTTACATTTACATAATAGAACATTCATTGCCTTAAGAGCTTTACCAACTAAATGCTCCAGATTAAGAGCGAAATTTCCAGTATAATTGAAAACATTCCCTAAATAGTTAAAATCATTCACTACGTTGATAACGTCTCCATTGTAGGTCCAATGCTCACTGGCTAATAATCCGCCACGTTTACGAAAAACCATAATTTTAGTTTTAGCAATATTTACTTTAAGTCCCCACGAATCGCAATAATTATTTAATGTATCTAAATGTACTTGTATTTCAGCAGGTGTTTTTCCTACAATGGCCATGTCATCCGCAAATAGCAATAACATTAGTACTATATCATCTAATTGCAAACCTGAATCTATATTATTTTGCAAATATAACTCCAAATCTTCAACAAAAAGAGAAAACAAAAGAGGGGACATTACCTCCCCTTGACGTAAGCCAACAGCATAATTAAAATAATCAGTATAATTAGCACAGGATTTGACACAGGATTTGACTTTTCGGTACACATTGCGTATAATTCTAAGTAATTTATCATTAATACCACATCTATACATCTTAAGCCATAATGCATTTCTATAAATAAAATCAAAACATTTCATCAAATCGACAAAAATAACATACAATCGTTTGTTTTCATTCAAGTATTTTTGGACTAATGACATAAGTATAAAAATCGCATCAACAGTGGATCTTCCTTTGCGAAATCCGAACTGAGCATCCGAAATTACGTTATGCTCATTACAAAAGTGTTCAAGTCGCCTATTGATTACAGTAGTAAAAACCTTTGAGAAACAACTAACTAGCGTAATGCCTCTATAATTATTTACATCGTTTACATCGCCTTTTTTGTGTAGAGGAATTATAATCCCTTCCATCCATTTATCTGGGTAAAAACCCGAATTCAAAATGCTGTTGAATATATCGCATAAATGAGCCGATATTATGTCTATGCTTTCAATACAATATTCATTCAGTAAACAATTACTACCAAAAGCCTTCCCTCTTTTTAAAGATTTTACAGTATTTAAAATTCCATCAATCGTGATGGGCTGGTCAAGTTCTTGGAAGGACCCATTAGGATTGGCAAAATCATTATTTTCACAAAAATATTCCGCGTCATCATTTGTACAATTAAATACATCACTGCCAAGCTTTTCAAAATATTCACGAAAAGTATCTAATGCTAACTTATTAGCAACATACTTATTTGAGCTCTTGAAATACTTCCAAAAATCTCGTGGTTTACTTTTCTTAAGACTCTATTTCAGACATTTTACGTTTATAAAATGTATTTTTCTTCTTACAAATTATATTCTTATACAATAATTTACGTTCATATAAATCTATTCTATTTCCATCAGTTTTATAACAATTAAACAGGTTTAAGGCATCTAAATACGTATTTCGAGCATTCACACACTCTTGATCAAACCAGTCTGCATTTTTCATACGAAACTCAGTATCAAAACAAGGTTTATTTTCAAAATAAGTGCGTTTTGTAAATAAAGGATCAGCAACACTCCGTATAGTATCAGTAAAATTGCTCAAAGCCTCGTTTATCGACTGTTTAGTACAGTTATTTAAATTAAATACAATATTATTGAAGTCGGGTAATTTGGCAATAGTACCAGACCGAAGTTGCGCCTTATACAAATCATTCCACTTAAATCAATAAACTATTAGTTGGTAATAATGAACCTCATATAGAAATCATATAAAATATATAGATATATATAGGTTTGGTGGGTGGGATAGGGTATATGGAATACAAACATATTATCACCAGGTAGGGAGGAGCTACATGTAAGGGGATGTGGGGTGGGGACGGAGGTGTGGGTAATACATATCACCGGCAATATATAGTATACTATACATGACGTTGTGTTTGTGGTCGTGGGGTAGGGGTGAGGGGCGGAGGTGTTCATGTACATAATAAAATCACATCCCAGAAAAAGGAGCAATCAAAACACACAACAATTTGAGGATAAACAAGCACGATATGGGACAATATAAGCTTAAACATGTTGACACTAGGGGGTATCGCCTTGGTCAAGTCCAACATTTACACAATGTGTGAACAATCAGGCAATACCAACTTTTCTGAAAATAAGTTAATGTTGCCGTGAATTATATTTTGATAGTCATAGACAATATTATTGAAGTCGGGTAATTTGGCAATAATACCAGACCGAAATTGCGCCTTATACAAATCATTCCACTTAAATCAATAAACTATTAGTTGGTAATAATGAACTTGAAGCTGCTATTGCTGATGCTTCAAAACTAATGAGAACTGCTTTCAATACCGAAATAACTCAAATTAAAACATTAAATGAACAGATAAACACTAACGTTGAAGATATCGACAAAGAGTCTAAAGACATGAAAAAGAAAATGGTTGACAACAAGACGGTAGAGCTCCTCTGAACAAACTGGTTGACACTAATAAACTAGAAACTGATATTGATGATGTTTCAAAGCAATTGAAAGCTGCCCCGGATGAAAGAATCAAAGAATTTTGATAATGAAATCGCTTTTCTTAAAGAGCATAATCAAAAGTCTGATAGTCGCCACACATCACTTCTTGGTATAATTGATGAGTTGAAAGTAAAAGTAGAAAATTTAGGTCGGATTATAAGTTTTAATGACAGATGACAATGGTTATGTATCGTATCCAACACGAAAACCACTTGAAAGAACCATTCGTAAATATGTTCTCGAGGCGTTTACTTTTGTAGCCAATCCATTTATAAATACTGAAGAATATTTTTCTATGGAAACTAGAAATACAGCCGCACCAGGATCAAATGATCCAACCAGTATACTTAGAATTAATAAATCCGGCCGTTATTTAATTGATATAAATTTTATTTATACAGAGGGAAATGTAGAACGTTTTGAGCTGAATATTACCGCTCGTATTAAGCGGTTATATCCAAAAATAGAAAATGTCAAAGCTATACTAAAAGAATCATTTGAATCATATATTAAAGAAGGAGGGGCACTTTAAATATGGTCGTGCGAAGGGGCACTACTCAAGTTTTTAATTTTGAAAAATCTAGTTCTAAACTCTTTTATTTAGGTAGTTAATTTTGACAATCGATATTGTCTACTAATATGTATAATGGAACAAAAAATTGTATTATCATCACAAAAAGCTTCAATAATTAATAGCTCAAATACACCGAGTAATTTTACAACTGTGTTTGACAGGCCATTAATATTGGACAAGAACAAATAGTATGGCATTGGACTTGATAAGATTAATTCTATGACTTACTCATGGTATAACATTAGTGAGGACTTTAATAACAAAGTGATAAAGTATCACAATGAAGAAGATTGAAAAACTATTTGTTTACAAATGGAAATTACAGTTATGCTGATATTGATAATTACAGAAACATTGGCTGTAAACGGTGATTTAGCTTCTGACTCACCTGTCCCAATAAGAAGTGAATTTGATTTGTCAAGTTTCAAATGTTTAGTTACCATCCATAATAATTTCATGCTTCATTTAAGAGAATCAAACTTTCACACCTTAATTGGCTTTGGCAAAGATGCAGTTATTAGAGGAACTAAATTTGGAACTGTAACTCCAAACAAAACAAATTCTATCGATACTTTATATATGGACTTACCTTCGTGAAATGAAACAAGAAAATGAAGTTCTCAACAAACTGAATATGTATTTAGAATACGGGCTGGTGTTAAAAATCACAAACATGTTTTTGTATATCTACAAAGAGTAGATTAGAGTTCTTCCCAAACACAAAATCCTCAACTTTTAGATACGTTTAAACTAAATGACGTTGATGCTAATTGTTATTTGAAATCAGCCAGGCTGGAAGTTGAGAATGGAGTTTATTACCCAGAAACCGAATACAGTTATGATAATATCATCAGAATATTTAGAGATGTTATTAATTATTTTTACAATCAAAATGATAAACACACTGGATCTTTACTGAATGTAAAAAATCTCTTCGGAATGATATATTTCGATTTAAGTTACACAGTCAGCATTGATCCAAACCAACTAAGTTTGAGATACAAAATAAATACACTTCCTACCGCGAAATATAATGTTTATGCTTTGGTCTTATACGAGGAAAATGTTGTTATTGATACTGTTGGAAATGAATTAGTTATAGTTTAATTTAACTTGTAACATATATGACTTACACAAATTATTCAGTAAATTTAACAGATCAGAAACAGAGTTTAGCGACGGCTTATGAGAACAAGAGTGAATTAACACTCAGGTTAAAAATAAACAACTAACTGGGGATTTTCCTTTGTTGTTCCTAAAGCCATAAACAGTGGACGTGGATTAGACATAAACATATCACAAACACAGATGAAATTTCATTCTCAAAATAGAGGCATTTTGGGATAATTAGCTGGCTTGCTAACTAAAACAATATTACCAACAGTTGCTAGACACGCTCCAAAAGTATTAGAACCACTAGCAACAGGAGCACTTAGTGGCCTGGCAAATACTTGAATCGGTAAACTATTTGGAAATGGAATGATAACTATCCCTAGTGTTAAAAGACAAACACTGCTTGAATCAAGTATGCTGACACTGTCACAAATAAAAGAGTTAATAAAGTCTAAAGGTTGTTGTCCTATTAACAAGATGAAGGATTTCTTGGATTACTTGCGTCTTTAGAAATTCCTTTAATTGGATCGCTTATTAGTGGCTTGACGGGGAAAAGTTTGCAAGTAGGCAGAAAGGGGAAAGGACTAAGAGTTGATCGTGGAAATGGTTTACAAGTAGACTCGCAAATTAGGCCATATAGAAGTATCCGATTCGTAAAAATAAGTTAATTTTCAAAAACAAGCCTATATCTAACTTAGACATAATAAAATGGGTTAAGAGGTCAGGTATTAAAAAATTAAGAGGGGTGTATAGCAAAAACAAATTACCGATAAAACAAAATAAACAAGAGTGTGGTTGTATTAATCTTGATGATCATACTGGACCTGGTACACACTGGACTTGTTACTATGATAATTATTACTTCGATCCGTTTGGTCCTAAGCCCACTAAAGAAAGATTTAACTTACATACCTAATATAAAATACAACACGTTTCAGTATCAAGATAAAACAAGCATCCTTTGCGGATATTTCTGTCTGATTTTTATTAAAAAGTTGCAAGATGGGCATAAGATTTATGATTTACTTTATAAAATATTAAAACCTTACAAGCCAATAGAAAATGAAAGCATTATGAAATCATATTTTATCTAATTACAGTATATATGAGTTAATATGTAAAAAAAAAGATGACTACTGAAAATGTTAATCCTCAGTATATTCTGGCAAAAACGGTAGAAGAATGTTAAAAGCAACTTTTGCATCTTGTGGTATTATTAAAACACAGTTTGTTAAAAGTACACAAGGTGGCAACATTGATATCCATAAAGTTTTACTTCCTTTATTACCTAAAAAGGGGTTGACAATTCCTGGTTATAAATATTGTGGTCCTGGTAATCCATTTGATAACGGAGAACCGGCAAACGAATTAGATGCTATTTGCGAGGAGCATGATTATTGCTATGACAAAAATCGTAGTAATAAATCAATGTGTGATAAAAACCTGCTGGCCGGTTTAAAAACTAGTCAGTTTAAATCACTTGGAGTAAAAATCGCTAAGAATTTGATTGATTTGATTAAGCCGGTTATTGCTACTAAATACAAACTTGGTCTTGGAGCATCAAAAAAAAGAAAAGGCATTGTAGTAATTGAACGATTTAATAGAACATTAAAAGAAAATATGTGGAAATATTTCACAGCAAACAATGAAAATACATATTTAGACATGCTACAGGCGATGGTTGACAAGTACAATAATACAAAACATCGGAGTAGTAAAATGATACCGACTGAAGCAAGTGATGAGAAAAATAGGGGAAAGGTATAGTTCAACTTGTATGGAATAATAAAGTTGTGCCTTAGTTTAAAATTAAGGACAAAGTTAGAATTAGCAAATATAAAAGAACGTTTGAGAAAGGTTATACTCCTAATTGGACGGAAAAAATAAAATTCTATATACCAATCCTGTAACATACAAAATAAAAGACTTAATCAAAAGATTGACGGGAAGTTTTACGAATTAGAAATGACAAAAGCTGATCAAAAAGTATTTAGAATTGAAAAAGTAATACGACGTGATTATAAAAAGAAATTAGCATTAGTTCAGTGGAAAGGATATAATAAGGATTTTAATAGTTGGGTACTATTTAAGGATATTGAAAATATTAAATAAGAGTTTAAAAAATAAATAATATATACTCTTATTATATGATATAATGGAACAAAAAGGTCTGAAAAAGATTATTTGCAAAACACTTAAACATTTAAAAGATAAATATAGAAAAAATAATAGCAAACAACTCCAAGTAGAATATGAGGTAGTTTGTGATGATTTTATGGACACCAACAAAAGCAAAGTCAGCAAACGAAAAAGATTGCTACTTGAAATGGATAAGTATCAACAAGAACTGGATAAAAGCAGGGAAGAGCTACTTGAACTAAAATACAAGATAGCAAAATGCAGAAAAGTAAAATACTCTCCATGGTAGAATACGATATGTACAGCGACGAGGAAGACTACTGTCCGGTTCCGTCTGACATTGCTTTATAATTTGTAAATGTTTTAAGTTATTTACAAAGAGGAGACGGTAAAATATTATTTAATAAATTAATAGATACTGGGGTTTTTGATAAAGTTTTTCCTAAGCGGGGACAATCAAGCAGTTTGTATAGTTGTGAGGGGTCTGGTAGCAAGTATGCCATCGCCATTTGGCGTTTGCATCTTTGTGTCAAGGACAACTTGATAATTACTTGTTCGTCCGTCGCGTTGGGGAATGCGCCAGAAACCCCAGTATCTATACTACTAACAGTCAATCACAAACACGCAATCAAAACACACAACAATTTGAGGATAAACAAGCACGGTATGGGACAATATAAGCTTAAACATGTTGACATTAGAGTGTATCGCCTTGGTCAAGTCCAACATTTACACAATGTGTGAACAATCAGGCAATACCAACTTTTCTGAAAATAAGTTAATGTTGCAGTGAATTCTATTTTGATAGTCATAGATAGTTTTAATGAAATATAAGAGAGTGATAAAATGAAAGAAGTACAAATGGAGAAGCTGTTCGCATTTCGCATGTATTCTCGCATTATGGTTCCCAAGAGTTACTTCCAAATATTTCCTGGCGCACCTTTCTTACGTTGGGCGCGATATGCATGTTGGCCCATTCATTCATTCCGAAATTAGTTACCCTTTTAAATGTGTTGATACATTTGTTCTTCCATTCAAAACGACAGCTTCTGTAGTGGCGAATATATGCATCTCTCTGCGAACAATTACCTCTTTAATTGAAAATAAAAATGGAGGAACAGGTTATATTGTTAATAGTTCACTTTCATAATACAAACTTGGTTGGGAACCATAGACTTAGATCTGACAGATAAATACTCGCCTTTTAAAGCAATGTTTAAGTAACCTTCCACACACGCTAAAAGTAGATATAAAAGACGAACAGGAAATGTAGCATTCGAGGTCCACAGTCAACCAAAAACAGGCATAGAAACAAACAACAATTACAAAGATGAATAAAAGGCAACATATGACATCACAAACACACATATAATGGCTGGCAATAGGGCTTCCGCCTTGGAACGGTCAGTGGCAAGCAATGCCACTTCTTTGAAATATAACAACACAATACAATAGAAACTAGCAATTTCCCACCTTTCCCCACCCTGTTTTATAACAGTTCTGTGGCAAGCTGTATAAAGGTAAAATAATTTGTAATTAGTATGACAACAATGCATTGTAATTACTATGACATCAATGCTTTGTAATTACTATGACAACATTGCAGTGTTATTACTATAACAACAATGCAGTGTAATTACTATGACAACAATGCACTGTAATTACTATGACAACAATGCAGTGTAATTACTATGACAACAATGCAGTGTTATTACTATGATGACAATGGCGTGTAATTACTATGACAACAATGCAGTGTTGTTACTATGACAACAATGCAGTGTAACTACTATGACAACAATGGCGTGTAATTACTATGACAACAATGCAGTGTAGTTACTATGACAACAATGCAGTGTTATTACTATGACAACAATGCATTGTAATTTCTATGACAACAATGCAGTGTAATTACTATGACAACAATGCAGTGTTATTACTATGATGACAATGGCGTGTAATTACTATGACAACAATGCAGTGTAGTTACTATGACAGCAATGCAGTGTAATTACTATGACAACAATGCAGTGTAGTTACTATGACAACAATGCAGTGTAATTACTATGACAAAAATGCAGTGTAATTACTATGACACCAATGCCGTGCAATTACTATGACAGCAATGCGGTGTTATTACTATGACAACAATGCAGTGCGACAAGTGATTAATTCTGGAGGAGCCCGTTGTGAAAAGATATGTATGAAAGCGATATGTTTCCATTTGTTTTTCACCACTAGTGAATTTCAAGGGCTAAGTACATTGGCAGAAAAAATAATAGGATAATTGATGATTTGTGGAGATTGAGTTATGACAGTTCACATGAAGTAATATTTAAACAGATGATTGCAATTTAATTTTTAACACATTTCGTATTCATGATAATCTTTTGTATTTTATCAAACAAGTGGTAAATGTGTTCTTTTCAAAACGACATCTTCGGGGAATTAAGATATACTGTGTTATGCCACTAGTACAATAACTTATATATATATATATATAAAATATACTTATAAAATTGACATCCTCTTTATGGATTTTAGTATTGAACAGTACAGCATCCACGGAAACATTGATTCTTCATTCCGAGTTGTTAAGTAAAAAACGAACAGAAAAAGTAGCATTCCAGAACGACAGTCAACCACAAACACACACAGAAACAACAACTTTAAAGATGTTTAAAAAGCACGATATGACATCACAAATACAAAAGGGTTGACAACAGTGCTACCACCTTGGAACGGTCAGTGGCAAAACCAGTTTCTAGGGTGCACCAAACCTTACTCTTACTCTAGTATCATCCTTATAAACGGGACAGTGTAAATAAAGATATTAACATTTTTATTCAATAGATTCAATCAATATTTTGGGAGCAACTTCTCAATGAAATGTATAGCAAAAACCTTATTGTGTTAGGCATGAAATCTGAAATTATGTTAAGAATACATACACTTTGGTCAGACTGACCTCGGGACACAATGTCTTTATGAATATATATATATATAAAGAAAAAATTGGAATTTATATATTGTGAGATAATTAATGATGCTTGAAAATTTATATTGCAATGTGTGAAGGATAGGGACAGTAACTAAGATTATCCAAAATAAGATAAGATTACAGGAGTTATTGTTATTATATGTGTATTCCACTGTATAATTTAGTGATGATTTCTCAAGAGTATCTAGTGAACAGGGTATTGAGTGGAAATGGGAATTTAATTAGGACACTTTGAAATAACATTTGAAGCACTTTATGTTTTCATTAAATTGAATTTCAAATAAATTACGCCTTTGATATTCTCTGTTTACATTTTCCTTCAGTGGAACATACAACATGGCCATCTCTTTGTGGCACGCAGAAGTGTTGTTTGTAAAGCTGAGTGTTTTTGGTTGACTGTGTACTGTGAATCATACATGTACTGTTCGACTTATATCTGCTTTTATACTTAAGTTTATTCACGGGCAATAGAGAAAGAAATGTGTATACAAATCCAACACCATAACGAAAATGAATAACTTCCGGCAAGTTATACTTGATGTTAACTCTATCTGTACCGCCTACTCACATGGCATACCCAGGTTTGGGTTCAACATAGTGCGTCATGGAGTACATTTTAATACCTTTGGTCAGTACAATGGCTTTTTGTTTGTCGAACTCTGGTGCGAATTCCGTTCTGAAACAGGTAAAACAATAAAGCATTTGTAAGCATGTTTATCACAAGTCATAAAAAGGTCACAAAATTGTGCAAAAGGCCGTGTGTTAACGTAATCAGACACGTGATTATAAATTCTTCTTCTTCTTCTCTTCTTCTTCCATATACTGTACCTACGCAACAAGTTCCACTTCAATATCTTTATTTTTCTATTTTGAGTGACAGTCACATGACCTTGACCCAGCGACCTTAAACGTAATCCCAATATTCCTTTACATATAAGGAACCTACACAACAAGTATCGTTGCAATATCTCATTCCTACCTAACTAAAGCTGTAGCCCATACTCTTTCTTATATTTTTAGTAACAGCGGCCTTGACTTTGACCCCAGTGACCTCATATGCAATCCCAAGCTTTTGTTTCATATAAGCTACCTCGACAGCAAGTTTCGTATCAATATCTCATTCCTAACAAAGATTATTCAGCGGAAACCATTTTGTTCGATTTTTAGGAAAGCGACCACAGCCTTGACCCCAATGATCTCAAGTGAAATTCCAATATAAGCTATGTCACCACGCAATTTGTAATAAGGACGCAATTTGTAATAAAAAATTAGAAAAGTTCATTCTTCCGACGAATTTTACAGAAGAAGTATAGATATAGTTATGTAGAGATATATTACAAGTGTGAAATTCGATTAACTTTACTTACCTCTAGCTCAAAAAATAAACAGATGATGAGTTTGTCTGATGTCTTATGTGTAAACTCTTGAACAGAACAACATTTCCTCTCATATAGAGCTATAATGTCGATCGTGTAGTATTATCGTTAAAATGACAATGGACTTACGCATTAAGATATTGTCCGTGTTCAAGATCGCTTGATGCATTAACTTTCCCCCATGTTCTGACAAAGTACTTTGTCTTACAATAGACGCCTGCCAACTTCTTGCCTTTATCCTTCTCGCTTATGGAGAAGATTGTCCTAAAATAAAACCAAACAAGAATTACTGGCGGTATAGATGCTTTAGTTTGTAAAACTTTTTGTATAATAACAAATGTCATATCGAAAGTGACCTCGGTAATTTAAGAAATATAGCAGTAGTATAGTTTTCCTATATATGAATCTATATATAAACAAACAAATATAAGGGAGATAACTCTTTCAGTCTTATGTAAGTAATATCAAAATAGATATATATGTCTGTATGTATGGGGTATAATGTCGCTTTTAACATACATTCAGTCATAATCATATCACGACTGTGTCGATTTGTTGCAGTGAGCTGAATGCACAACTTTATAGTGCTGCCACACTGAAATAACACGCCATAGACACATGTAGAAACCCTCAGTAAGCTGGAACCGACAAGTAATTGGAAAATGAAAGATGCACCATTAACGCTTTCAGTGATCTATTATTGCTGGGAATGAGGAACTCGTCCATGTCGATTATTCCGAAGTAGGTATAGCCACGCAGTCTCTCATAATAATCATAAATAGCAAGCTTTGCGTCATCATATTTTTGTTTATTTTTCACGGATGGATCCCGTGGAACAAGCTCTGTTATATAGATAAACAAGATCTGTTATATAGATAAACAAGATCTGTTATATAGATAAGACATATATGAAAATGGCAAAATATATTGCTTTTCACTTATAAAGGTCAAAAGGCAGATAGGGCATTCATGCACGGTAATATTAAAATAATTGCCATTAGCGTATTGGTAATAAAAAAATGCATCAAGCAGAACAAGCAGATCCCTATTTCATCAGTTATTGTTTAGTGCTGATATAAAAGACGAACAGGAAATGTAGCATTTAAGGATCACAGTCAACCACAAACACGCACAGAAAAAACAGCAACTACAAATCAGTAGGAACGCCAGCCCTATGGCCCAGGAATATCTATCAAACAAGGTCACGTGATAAAATCGATAACAAAATGACATTATCGGGAAAATTGTCACTGGTCAGATGTATACACCTCTTATATATAAACTGTGATTATGACAAAACACAATTACAGATCGTTTTTAAAGTAATACTATTCACAAACTACATTGGTCGAACATATTTGGTGTACACTTCGTGTAATTCCTATTAATAGTTAAAGGTATTTTTCAAAGGGAAGAATTTAGGTTGTTTTAAGGTTTAAATTGCCGACGATGCACTGTTAAATCAAAATCGATTTATGTCGTCATTTTAGAAGCGAGAATAAAAACAAATGCATGTACGCGTAGATAAATCTTTCCTCTGTCCATATGCAAAATTTTAATGAAATCGGAGGCAAGTACTTTTTTTCCCCCAAAATTAACTAACATGACCCACGGACTCAAAGACGGCATAATCCATATACATTTACAGACGCGACCGGGTACACAAGAAATGAAATAATTCTATTATTTCAATACATATATTTCAAATATCATTTTAGAAGCGAGAAAAAAAAAGCATGTACGCGTAAATACATATTTCCTCTGTAGATATGTAAAATATAAAAAATCGGAGGCAAGTACTTTTTCCCTCCGAAAATTAACGAAGTACACCGTAATCGCTTAAATACGCCGAATCGACGTTCCAAATCGATGTTCGCACGGAATAAAATTGTGGAATTATGAATTCATTTATAAAGATAAATCGATTTCAGCATTGTTCAGTAGTTGTTATATTATTGATTTCGTATGTTCACAGTATTTATGAGAGCAACATTACGGTAGTATCCCTCCAACCCCGTCGGCTTCCCCCTCCACCACGTACACACAATACGTTGTGTATTGCTGAGAATGCGCCTTTTATTCAAATCGATTTATTTCGTCATTTTAGAAGCGAGAATAAAAATAAAATCATATAGATACATCTCTCCTCTATGGTGCTGATTTCTGCCATTGTCGTCTTTTCGTTATTTCGCCCCCGAAAAGACGACAGAACGAAAAGACGACAGGACGAAAAGACGCCAAATGCAGCGCGAAAAGACGAAAGAACGAAAAGACGACAGAACGACAGAACGAAAAGATGCCATTTCAAGGGCGAAAAGACGACAGAACGCCACGCGAAAAGACGAAAAGACGACACTTCAGCGCGAAAAGACGCCATTTGATATTGTCATCTTTTTAGTCTCGATCATCCAGACCTCTCGCGAGACTTCTCTCAAAGAAGTCCAAACAATGGTCTGGAGTAAAGCTTCTTTAAAATTTTGACATCAAAACGAGGTGTGGACAAAAAAAATCACCGGCCTCTGATTGGTCAACTGCAGTTTGTTATGGAAATCCGTGGGAATCACCCCTTACGTCACGACGGCGTCAAAAAATACGTGAAGTTACGCGCAATGTTGTGTAATAAAATTACTCCAAACATAGTCAGCGGATCACGATTAACGCTAAAAATTAAATTTTAAACATCATTTTGTAAGATTATATTATGTTTTTAGAGAAACTACAATAAAACGAAGTGTATTGTATATTTAATAAGGACGTACACACATCCCATTGGAACTACTGTTGCGCATAATTCAACGTGCACTTTGATGTTGCAATCAAAATGACGTCACGTCGCAGTCAGTTTTGACGGTTGGCGCCGTCTATCGGTCAATTTTTTTAAAGAACAGTGAGTCCAGACGCTCGCTAGCGGTCGCAGTCAGCTTGAGTGTGTCTGAATGATAGAGACAATCATCTTTTCGACTTTTCGCGTGGCGTTCTGTCGTCTTTTCGCCCTTGAAATGGCGTCTTTTCGTTCTGTCGTTCTGTCGTCTTTTCGCGCTGCATTTGGCGTCTTTTCGTTCTTTCGTCTTTTCGCCTTTCGGTTTACATGCACGTTTCGGTCATTGCGGCCATTTCACGGTGACTACTAAAAGTCGCGGACGATTTTGAATTGTTGGGGAAATGGGTAAAAAAGGCAGGATGTGTGCATACCTTATGTCCAATCAATAATAAACGGAGGGTTACTATTTCTTTTAAATGTTTTTTTATAAACGCAGAATCGATATTAAAACATAATAATATAAAAATAATATTTTGACTTTGTAATTTAGTAGTAACTTTCCGGGACTGATACTGATGATCATGCCTGGACCAATCGTACTAATTACCATGTTTGAAGTAAACTTTATATTCTTATTATTTAAACTGGTATGTAACTATGTAGGATGGTTTAGCGGACATAACTATGGATTTGTTTATGTAAAAATGTAATAAAATTACTTTGTATTTAATTATTTACTTTAAGGGGCCACTTAATAACAGACACGATTTTGGGTCATATTCTTCGATCTATTCAAACAAATGGCAAGCAAAATATTGACATTTAAATTTAACAATAACTTTCCGGGACCGTTTGTTGAAACCATCATATCACAATGATTATACCTTATATTTATCAATGTAGGATGCAGGCCTGCCATTTCTCAGGCTTTGCGCCGGTAATTACCGGCTTTTTTATTAGATTACCGGCTTACCGGTTTTTCTGTTAAAATTGCCGGCTTTTTAAAAAAAAAAGTCATACATTTTATTAGTACTCAATTATTAACAAAAATACCAACACTTGTACCCAATACGCGACTGCGTATGGTCAACTGATGTCAACTAATTTGTTTGTACACCACAGTCCACCAATCAATTAGTCCAAATCTTATGTAATTCGAGTTCTGTATATGATAAACAGGAAATTGATATTTCACTTGTTTTTTATAGTGTTTTTAAAGTTGACTGTTTTTAATGTGGTAGTGTTACATTTTCGGCCACTGTGTTACATTTTCGGTCACTTGTATATTGCATTGAAGTGTTTCTTTAAATCTGGTCATTAAAACACACAGGCATACACAATAATGGATAAATCCTTGTACATACTAATCTGTGAATAAAGTCATTAGGTTTGTGGTTTAACACATTTAAAATGCACAAATACCAGGATTCAACAATTAAATTACAAGAGACTATGAATATCCAGCATATTCATTTTTATATAGACGTATAGAAAATAAGATAATACATGTTAATCTGTATTATGCAAGATCGACCTAATATGACCGGATAAAATATAACACTGTAAATAAAATAACAAAATCCTGACAGATTAAATGTGTATTCAAGTAACAAGCTTTATAAAAATAACTTATTCATAATTTTGCTAAAGATTCATCTAAGTAGACTGACTTTTTTGGTAGGTGATAGACGAGGTCTTTATCCTAGATGTTTAACCAATCTTACTTTAAAACTTAAACGTATTTATGTGTGATTCTTTTAAAATCCTGCATATACATGTATATGAATATTAATATGACATATGTATCCGTTTCAAAATGTAATCTTAAAAATTGGTATCTTTTTACGCTGAGAAAGAGTTTACTTCACTATTCATAATTTTGATAGAGCATCATCAAAAAACTGACCAATCAGTGACCAGAAATAAGACATAACCAATACATTCTGTTTTGTGATAAACTCGGTCTTCATCCTTGATGTTCAACCAAGTTACCTGTTAAAATTAAGGTATCTACAGTATGATTCTTTTAAAACCCTGCAAATTTCTTGCACATTCATCAAGTTGATTCAATATATGTATCTTTTAAAATCAAAATCTTGAAAATTATCGTCTTTTTACTCTGTCAAAGATTATCATTTCACTTTAGAACCTAAGAATAAAAACCGAGTAACACAAATTGTATCACCTGCAGAAAATAAAATCAAGTCTCAACATCTCTCCAATGCAAAATTATGAATTGAAACTAAGGATAAAAATCGAGTAACACAAATTGTATGGCCTACTGAAAATAAGGTGAAATCTCAACATCTGGGTAATGGAAAAGTATGTATAAGATACAACAAAATGTAATATGTTGTATACGCATTGTAATTTTCTTTTTTTGTCAATCGCTTTTGAAAATTGTCGATTTTGAAATTTTCGCTTCGCGCGCTCAAATTCAGCATTTCCATTTCTCTACCTGTTATATCTCCACCTGTGTACATGTTGTGCAATATAATAAGGCGCATGTTGAATTATGCTACTTTTGCGTGTGATACTAATTATATAATTACTGATTGTTAAACACATAAACATTGAAGTAAGATTCTTAATTTCCTACCTGTAACTCCAGTATCACTGAATCACTGTTGAACTGTTTACACACTGTTCAAAGAAATATCTATAGACAGTACGTCGAAGTCCCGTGCAAATACTGATTTTCATGTAGTTACTAGACGAAAAGATCATTCATATTGTTTATCCCAACTTAGTTAAATGTATGTATTATATATGCCGTAAAGAAATGAACCAACGTTGTATATTGTTACATTTTGATTTGCATGCATCTATAGACCTAAATGCAATACTTAATATTAACCATAATTCAATATTTAATATGTTACTATACTATTATTTATATTATAGTTTAAGTCTATATGGTTAAAGGGAGGGAGACCAGCATGATATATAAATAAATATATACGTGTCTATGCATGCTCAGTTGTCTCCCCTCTGACACCAATGAACAATAGCTATCCTATCTCTCTTAACTAACATCATAATTTCTTATTTGACTGTAGATTATTTTGTGAAAACTATCAGTTCTGCTCTGCACTATCATCATTTTCTCTCGCTGTACTACCACCTTTATTTGTCATAACGGTTGAACTTGCATTATATATTATGTTGTAGTGACAATATGCGAAAAAGTCGCTTAGTTAAGGAGTTAGCTGGGACCAGCTAGAAAATGGGCTTATTATATATCAAATGAAAGGTAATTATGTGTACTAAACGATCCAACCAAAATTACTTGCACAAAGTGGTACACTTTTTTTAAAATGGCGCCTGAACACTACAACACATAAATAACAAATTTCAGCAAAATATTAGCTACCGACTAAAATTATAAGTTTCAGAGAAATGATAGCTCATTTTTCGTTAACAAATGTATATAAACATCTTCCTACGTACGTAAAATAACTGTGTATGCTATGTTTCATGTTTAACTAAAAAGTATTCCTTAAATATGAGAAATAATACTATACTTAAAAAAATATCGATTTTTTTTTTAAATAGGACAATTATATTTTGTTTAATACATGTTCACGTGAAATTAATTAATCAATTCATTTTAGTTCAATAAGAAATGTAATACAATATGTAAGAACAGATTTACTACAAAAGAAATAATATAAAACGCATAAACTTTCTCAAATTATGACGAAACTTTTCCTACTCCGATTTTTAAATTTTAATGCTTAAACATGTATGCTACTAATCATATGCAAATCTTTTGTTGTTGTTGTTGCTTTAAAGTTACTGTTATATTATGAAATATATTTATACTATACATGATTTCAAATATCACACACATATTTTAAAATATGTTTGGTTATCCATAATGATTTTAAACTGTATATAAAGGGAGATAATTAATCAATGGCGTTGTACTAATCTTATTAGTTACTTAATGAATATATAAATTATTCACTTTTTAATTAGCTTTACTCATTATTCTGTACAATACATACATGAACCACTCTGATTTTAATGTTGGAAAGATACTTTACAACCCTTTTTTGCTGCGATCAAGACGGTTGTATAATTATATAAGTTTAAGAATGTACTATGCACAGCCGATCACTTGCGATGTTCACAACGCGCACATTTTTCCCGCAATTCAAAGTACTAATTTATTTTGTATTGTTCTTGCCTTATACCTGAGTGTGGAATAGTTAAAAAAAGTGTGTCCATTACCAATTGTGGATTCTTCTTCACTAGTGAGAATCCATTTCACTTGCGAAGACAAATATAGTTTTTGGAAGGTTGCTTTTCTTCGACAGGATACAGTCTACCACCGAATATTAGGTATATGACTTTGGCTCAAAGAAACTAATCAATTGTCTGAATTAATTCCGTTTCTGTGCCTGTTATAGCAAACAGTAGATGACAAGAATACATTTCACTCGTTATCAAGTGTGTGCTTTCAAACGAAAGATGGTAACGACAGTACCTCTATTTTAATTCCAAGAAATAAGGAACAATCAAGTAAAATTTCGCATGAAAATAAGCTATACATGTATTAATAACTACAATTACCTTTTAAAAGTCTACTACAAGACCAGTCTCACCAAGATACTTTTCGCTTTAGTAATTATTTTTTGAATTTATATCAAATACTTCACATGAGATTTCCTGAGATCTATGCCTTGCCGAAACATGTCCAACACTGCAGTTATTGATAATATCACATCTGATCGAAATATATATTGTTGGCCTTTTTCCAGTTCATGAGCCTAATACGATAGCATTGTATGCTCCCATCGATACCGATATGTCCACCATTTACACGTCTATCTCTATCAAGTATTGTCAGGCACAGACAAACATATTCAGACGATGGACCAGCAATTGATGCAGTTGCACATCAAGTGAACTCAGGTCTAAGTCCACAGAACTCAATTCACATTGTGTTCGACTAGCAGATAGGAAGGGTATAAGGTGACGCTAGGCTATAGATTTGCTTACATACTCTAATGTATATGCTTCTTCTACAGTTGAGAGTATGTTGGCTTGAAAGAATACCACAAAGTGTTCTTGGGCTAACACCAACATATGAAGCGCTAATGACGGTGGTTCTTGTGTCGTTCTTTTTTCTTCTTTTTTTTTGACACGTTTTGACAGATTAGAAAACACTTTATAATGGTTCAGATAAAGCATCCATTGATTCAGCAGATTACGCCACGCAATTGAAATTGCCATATCAGGTAATATCGCCCAGAACATCTCAGAACTTGGTGCTACGGTTTTTCAAAACCGGCAACATTCAAGTTCTGATTTATGTTTCTGGAAACAGTTGATGTTAACCAGCATTAGGGCGGAAAGATCGGGTGATTGGATATTACATCTCGCGACGCAGGCAAGTATGCTGCCTTATTTCGTCAGCATAAAACATTCTAACTACGCAAGATAGTTACCTGTATACCTTTTGGAAATGCTCGTAGATATACTAGAAGACATGTAAAACATTGTTTTTATAAGGCCAGTTTACCTATCGACACTGCGAAAATGGAACATTTATCGGTATCTGGAGCAACAAACCACTATTTGTGACTCTAAACGTGCATTTTTTCCTGCAGTTCTTGACT
Organism: Cyrtodaria siliqua; assembly: GCA_037043455.1. NCBI lineage: Eukaryota > Metazoa > Mollusca > Bivalvia > Adapedonta > Hiatellidae > Cyrtodaria > Cyrtodaria siliqua. The sequence continues at coordinate 107,024 of JAWPHD010004378.1, forward strand.
GACCGGTTGCGACTCTGTTTGATCATTTTATGTACATAATAATAAAACAATTATCAAGGTGGTGAAGGTGAATAGTGCTTCTAGCTTCAAAAATAGAGTAGCAATTAAAGATGACTCAGGCTATGACAGGGCTTTTGAAACAGGTCTTTAGCAGCCATTTTCGTAAGACCCAAAGGGACATTGTGCAGTGTTTCACCATAGTTTAGATAAACTATGAATGAAGTTGTCGGATTAAAATGTATCTGTTTAGCAAAGCTTCCAATATTATGTGAAGACAGTTTTAAGCTCCCTGTAAGACATGCATCGACTCAAGCAACTCTAAGGATGAATGCCGATAATTCAAAACAAGAGCCTGAGTTCTTTGTTAGACATGGATGGGGAAATGAGTGATAACGGATTGAAACAGACGTATGTTTTGGGAGAAATGGCAGCAGATCTTCCCGTAATACATCATGCATTTGCAGCTGTAAACGGTCATGTTCCACAGCATCATACGTTTGCATAAGAAACAATATGTCATTCATGATAACCGCATGTTTTGGAAGAAATCGGATATATTGTTTTTGAAGCAGTCCGTCCGTCACTCTGTCAGCCCGTCCGTCACGACCTTGTGGACGGAACTACTCCTGAACGATTCGAGATATTAAAAATCCGTCTTTACAGAAATTTTGATTAGGTCAAAAGGTTTTCATTTAAGATAAGTCTGCTACTTTTATCTCTTGTTTATGATTCTTGCTTCCAAGAGATCCCCTGTTCAGTATTTATTGACATTCACACTAGCATTTATTTAGTACTGTGTGGCGGCCGTAAAAAGACTACAAATTCATCAAGCCCAATCTATCTTTGTGGCTTTAAAGTAGAATATCGCTTAAACCATGGTTAGGAGGCGTGAGAGGTGTTGCACTTTACATTACCTCTCATGAACAGAATCAATAAAACCGAATCTGCTACTTGTATCTCTTGTTTGTGTTTGTTGCTTCCATTAGTAGTTATTGACCTTGACCGTCTAAGTTCACAACTCATTTTTTTCTTCAAAAAAATACTTTTGGACGGAACTCGTTCCAGACCATTCGAGGTAAGAAGCTGAAACGTTATGGGAAGCTTGCTGAAGATGAGGTTGTCACTAAAGGTCTGAAATTTGATCTTCATCATCAAGGTCAAGGTCAGGACTAAGTGTTTTGCCTGAAAATGGCTTGTGCGCGGAAATCCTTCTAGATCGTTCAAGGTAATAAGCTGAAACTGAGTATGAAGCGTGTTGAGGATGAGAGGATATCAATGCAGCTCTGAAATTTGACCTTCAACATCAAGGTCAAGGTCTGGACTTGAGGTATCATTGAAATATAGAAAATACGGATGTTTTGTGATGGCTTCCATCGACTGGCTCTAGTTGAGCGTTGTAAGTGTAAATCAGACGATCAGAGCCTAGTACAAGGATGCTATCGTAGTAGGAAAATATCAAGGAGAACTTAACATTGTCATGCATAGTAAAGTGGAAATGTAACTTAAGAACAAAACATAACACTTTAGCAATGCAAACGATTAAAATCACAATGGAAGATGTAATATGTATTCCTGTATGCTGTAAAAAGTTGCCATTGGTGGAAACATATGGACAAAGATATAGTTCACACATCATAAGTATAAAAAGTGAACTTAACCTCAAAAGAAGGTATAAAAGTCGAACAGGAAATTCACAAATTTGAAACAAACAACAATTACAAGGATATATAGAAGAAAAGTATGTGACACTATATATATAAAAGGGTTGACACCTTGGTATCGCATTGGAACAGTTTAGGAAATGTGTATTACGCTTTCTATCGAATATATTCCTTTGGTTCTTTAAAGTGCTCGAAGGATTGACTCCGATACAAGGACAGCCCGGTTAACACTCCCGTCTGACGGACGAGGCTTAACACTCCCGTCTGACGGACGAGGCTAGAGTCTTGACTAAGGACACCGAAGTATCGCGTGGCACCAGTGAGTCTCAGACCGGTGATATCCGGATTCAGAGTTGAACGTGTTTTTATCCACTTGGTCATCACATTCGACAATACAGTGTTAAGTAGATGTTAACGAAAGGAATGTATAACATATGCACAAGTCATGGATATACGTGGAACTTCATTTAACAAAAAGACAAATAGCAATGGTTGTTTTCTTGACAACCATGTTGGATATAATGGAGATATATATTACAGATGAGATAATAATTAAAAATTTGGAATTAATAGAAGATAAGTGAGTATAAGGCAAATAAAAACACATCAACAAATGTCACACGTATATAAATGGTATATGCATAAAAAATAATAATACAGCGGGTATCAATTATGGATTATACTATGTGTATGATACACAGATATATTTTAAGTGAAGCCTTAAACATGCTAATACAATCGAATTGTAAATATTACTATATCTTTATGTATCTCGTTTGCTTTAAAATAAAAATGTGTTAATACGTTTTTTTTTTAAAGTGTTTGATTTTTCTTACAAAACGTAATCAAAATCATACACATATTTGTGTGTGAGTTAAAAAATAAAATAGTTCAATACACTGATATCCATATTAAAGCTTAATGTAGGCAAATCATACCGCATATAATAAAACATAGTTAAAATTAAACTTGTTAAACGCAAACAACAAATATTAAATTTAGAAACATAATAAATCTTCATAAACCTGATTTCCAGGTGTGTTTTGGTTGCACCATAACCTCGTTTTAGAAACGTTTTCTTTAAATTAATGTATTTTAAAACACATGTTAGATGCAGATTGTAATCAGTAAGGCTTAATACTTCATTTGATAACAATCCACCAGTGGTTTACGATAAAAGCGAAACTGCATATGTTTGATCATTTTTTAAATTTTATTATCTCCCTTTATGCATCCATTTATCGCGTCTGTTTCCAAAAATAAGTGACATATATGGAATATTTTTTTCTATTGAAAGTTGAACACAAAATATCTAACACATTTTTTTGCAAAAGATTGCTTTAGAGTTTGTTTATTCATCTCTTTGGTGATTTATGTTTAAAACAATATTTTTTTCTTTTATGACGTTCATGTATTTTAACCGTTGACTGCCAAAAATTGTACCACTTTGCGCAAGTAATTTCAACTGATCCTTGTTGGAGAGGGTTTATACTTTCCAATGATATCATAGTTATCCATTTTCTAGGTGGTCCCAACAATTTTTAAAAAAAACGTCAATTGTCACTTCAACATTATATCCATTGCTGTTTTACACATGTAAAATATTGGAATAAAAGAATTTGAATTGAATTGCAAAAATCTCAGGCTTTTTCTTAATTGCATTATGGTAGCCTGAGGATGGTACAGCAAACATATTCATATTATACGGAACTGTTAAACATGTACATGACTGATAATTGTGCTAACATGGTAGTCAATAAATGCCTTACCCTAATATTTGATTTTCTCTTAATATGTTATTTAAAATAGTTGTGTAACATATCAAACAGTATGAGAGTGGACCATTGTTGATGGTAATACATTAATAGTTACACGATATGAAATATAATAGTCAAGAAAGGAGGTAACACATACACACGTTCTTAATATTTAATATGTTAGCTCGACTCTTTCGAAAAAAAGAGAGAAATTGTCTGAAGTTTTTATGTACATGTAAGCTTGTATCTCCGAAACTGATTTACATAATGGACTGTAACTTTATACATGTGTTATACAAGATCATACAGCCAGGTTACGGTCATACACAACTATTAAATATTAACTCATTTAAGATCCTCTATCCATAAATCTTGACACTTTCAAAAAGAACTGATTACGATAAAGCCAAACATATAATTCTCACGTCAATATTCATTATATAAGGTGTGAAAAACTAATTAATGACTTGCAGAACCAATACAATTCATTACTTTTATTCGACGTCACATGCCATAATTACATGTTTGTTGCCTTACGCAAGACTAGTGTTCAATATCATTATGATGACCATTCTGCGTTTATATAAACGATTTAACAGAACTAGTAACCCTTCGTTTATGATTTATTGAACATACGGTATGCCCACTCCCTGTCGATTTTGCCCGATTCTCCGACAATTCAAAATCGTCCCGACTTTTAGTAGTCAACCGGAAGGCGAAAAGACGACAGAACGACAGAACGAAAAGACGACAAATGCAGCGCGAAAAGACGACATAACGACAAAACGAAAAGACGCCATTTCAAGGGCGAAAAGACGACAGAACGCCACGCGAAAAGACGAAAAGACGACAATATCAAATGGTGTCTTTTCGCGCTGAAGTGTCGTCTTTTCGTCTTTTCGCTCGGCGTTCTGTCGTCTTTTCGCCCTTGAAATGGCATCTTTTCGTTCTGTCGACTTTTCGTTTCGTTCTGTCGACTTTTCGTTCTGTCGTCTTTTCGGGGGCGAAATAACGAAAAGACGAAAAGACGACAAATGGCAGTAATCAGCCACTATACTCCTCTGTATATATATGTAGAATTTCAATAAACGGAGTCAAGTACTAATTATGTAACAGGACCTTCCGACCCAAAGACGGCAACATTCATATTCATTTAGAAAGAAGTATATTCTTTTACTTCTAACTGTTCGTTTCAATCTGAGGGGGCGACTCGAGTTTTAAAGAAAGCAAGGTTGGCATGTGTCCCTTTAACCAAGTAAATAAATGACTGGCGGGTAACAGACATGCTACTTTTAGCAACAAACATGATTTTGTGTAGACTCGAAAATTGCATAACATAAACATGTGGACATGACATCGCTTGCCAGATTTGTGTTGTGAAACACTGTACGCGTGAATCCAAAAAGTGCGGATCTGTTATCTTTATAGGGCATATATAGTTGAATATACATGCGCGGTGTGTTACGATCTGTAGTATTTGAAAACAGACATATTAAACATTTACCTGAAAATATATAACGATGATAAATAATATATTCATAGAATTATTTTTTCCTGAAAAAAAAATACATGTTTGTTTTAAGCAGTTGAAAACTACTATATTCTGCGAATATTGCTACTTTGAAATTTTGAATACGTCTGTTTTCATCAAATAACATGTTTTGTTTGTTTTAATATTATTTTTTTTTAATTTATGATTTTTAAAAAAAAAATTGGATGATCGGAATATGTCTTACATACTGTTGAATCCTGTAATTTCACATCAAGTGGTTTGGTTCACAGGCGACAGTATCGGTGAACAAAACCACTTGTTTTACTGGATTCAACATTGTGCAAGAAAATATTCATATATTATACCATTAATATTATAACATGTGTGTTGTAACATATGCTTATCCTTGTTTATAAATGTCTGATAGTGGATGTCAGCAGGGAACTTGACCTTTGACCTAAAAATCAAACGGATCATCCTCTTTCCACTGTCCACCAATGAAGTTTCATGAAATTTGCTTTAGGTAAGAGGAAAAACTGTGTGGGCAAGACTTTTCATTTTCCGGTCATGGTAACGGACCTTTCAACTACTGACTTCAAAATAAACAGGGATTATCATTTCACCAAAGGCAGTCAAAGTATGACGTTTTATGAAATTAGCTTTAGAGAAAGTAAAAAAGAGTTTCATTGCGTACACGATTTTTCATGATCTAGTCACTGTGACGTTGACCTTAGATTTACTGACCTCACTATTAATCAGGATCATACTCTTACCAAAGGCAGTCGACCCATGACGTTTGAATATATTTACTTCAGGGAAAATAAAGTAACGGTTCGGACAATGGTTTTCATGATCGGATCAGTGACCTTGACATTTGATCTCGAACTAAATAGGGGTCATTCTCTCACCAAATGCAGTCAACCCATGTAGTTTCATGATACATATATTTGCTTCAGTAAATAAGGAGTTACATTGTGGCCAAGGTATTTCAGGATCGTTTCAGGGTAATATTGACCTTTGACCTATTAACCTCAAAATCATCAAACGGTGCAAAAGTCTTATCACAGGCAGTCAACCCATCGCGTTTCAAGAGACTTCCTTCAGGAAAAGAGAAGTTACAATGCGGACAATGCGTTTCATTATCCGGTCAGTGACCTTGACCGTTGACCCACTTAAAATCAAAAGGATCACCCTCTCGCCACACGCAATCCATCCATTAAGTTTCATTAGATTTGCTTTAGGGAAAGTGGACTTACAGTTTAAAACATTTTACATTATCATATTACGGTGACAATGATCTTTGACCTAATGACCTCAAAATCAAAAGGCATCATTCTCTCACCAAATGCACTCAAACCATGAATTTTGATGAGATTTGCTTCTGGGGAAGTGGACAGTGCAGACAAGGTTTTTCATAATCGTTATTGTGTCACGGCACCCTTGACCTTCAATATTTGATATGCACATACTGATGCTTCGTACAAAGTTTCGTCAAAATCCAACAAGTAGCGCAGACAAGATTTGTGACGGACGAACGGAAAGGCCAAATATAATCTGTCTCACCTACCACTTTGTGGTGGAAGACATAATTATAAAGACAATATTTTAGTTCATATGTATACTTTATCAAGCAAATAATTGAGCGAACATAAACTTCAGCATTGGCTCTGGCCAGTGGTGTACATGGAATCTTCTTCCACATGACGTGCAGCCTGAAAGGAAATACAAATCGAGCAGAGTATTCAATTTGAATCAGGTGTTGCGAGGTGAGTGGGTGGGGTGGGGGGGGGGGGAAATAAAAAGTAAATATAAGTCGGGGAGGGTGTGGGGGGGTGGGGGTGAAATAAAAAGCAAATATAAGTCGAGCAGAGTAGTCAATTTGAATCAGGTGTTGCGAGGTGAGTGGGTTGGGGGTGTGGGGGGGGGGGGGGGGCATCCAGGAACCCTGCCCTACGCTTACTACCGATTAGATTTTTTTTGTAACTTTTTATTTTTTTCTATTCCTAACACTGTTTTTGTTGAGTTCTATATATATACATGCATCTAGTGAATATATTATCGTGTTATTATTTTTTTCTAAATGTACAATCTGGAAATATTATATGAGACTATGTAATATATGAAAGTATGTTTTTCCAGCATGTAGCTAGTACGGGTACAACTAATGATTGGATTTGTGACATACAGCCCTTTATATCTTAACATGTCATTGTTTAACTGTTCCTGTCTAATAACTATTATAATATTCAATGTAAGATTTAAAAGCACTATTGACTCTTACATGACCGACATGATCTGTCTTTTTGTATATTCAGTATTTTATACTGGGCTTTTGTTTCAATTCCAATCATCTATTTGTAGTTGAGCAGTTACAACAATATGTTATAAAGATTTATTTAATGAGAATTCATCCGAAACTAGTCAATGATCCATGTCAAACGTACACCATGAGTAATATCAAATGTCTTCTCTATTACACATCAATGTTACATCTAGTTCACTTATATAAGAATCAGAAAGTATATTTCTATAGTCATTTCTAGCAATTATAATATTCGATGTAAGATTTAAAAGCACTACTGACTCCCACAAGACCGACATGATCTGTCGTCAGATTGTTGTATATTCAGTATTTTATACTGGGCTTTTGTTTCAATTCCAATCATCTATGAGTAGTTGAGCAATTTCAACAATATGTTATAAAGATTTATTTAATGAGAATTCATTTGAAACTAGTCAATGATCCACGTCAAACGTACACCATGAGTAATATCAAATGTCTTCTCTATTACACATCAATGTTACATCTAATCAGGGAGTAAGTATACGTATACTTACTCCCTGATCTAATTATCCTATATAAGAATCAGAAAGTATATTTCCATAGTCATGTCTAGCGAGATATTATATTGCCCTGTATACAGGGGAGATAACATGAATAGCATTAATGTTTAGCTTTACAACAGTTACCTGTTACACATTTTAGAAGCATGTCATGTTGGAATAGCTTTTTATGTTTAACATAGAATTTATGTTTAACATAGAAACTCAATAAAAGTGATATTATAAAAGGAAGAAATAATAGTGTGCACTAATGGAGTTAATGGAGAACTTATATACATAAAATAACAGATGTTGGATTCATCAAGTTCAAAACTAAGATATTTTTTGAAATCAGGTCCACCAGGTTTTATTTTTTGTGATTTTTTTTTTTAATTTTTTATAATAAAATCATGTATTTTCCCCATTGCTTTTCAAAAGTGTATTGTTTCATATTTTTGCAGGCTATACATTTCTCAACGTTAAACAGTATTTGAATATAGCTTTTAAAAACCGTTAAAGTAGGATTAGTGTTTTTTAATTTTTGATTGAATATAAATTTTCTGGCAGTAAGGAGGAGATTATTTAAAACAATATCATACTTATCATTTCCAAAGATGATGTCAGTTACCGACCATACTGTATTAATATCCTTACATTTATTATGGAAGAAATTTGCAAGTGTTCGCCAAAAGTCTTTTACTATATTACATTCATAGAATAGGTGTTTTATTGTTTCTATATCTTCATTGCAAAAAGAGCAAAGGTCTGTATTAGAAATATTCATTTTTTTAAGTAAATAGTTTGTGCCCAAAATTCTATGATTTATTCTGAATTGCAGCCATTGCAGATTTGAGTCTTTTGTCGATTTGAAAGGTAGATAAAATAATTTAGACCAGTATATATTTTGTGTAATATGCAAATCATTTATCCATTTTCTTGCTAACTCTGTTGCAGTTTTATTGGATAGCATTGCATCATAAATGGATCTGCATCCATTTCATCTTTAAGAATTATTCCTATATGAAGCGGTATTATAGGAGTTGGACTATTGCTCGAGAAATGGGGGAAGTTAAATTTATTTAGATAACTTCTGACTGATGCAACTATTCCTTCATATTCTAAAAAATTGGTTTGAATGTTAAATTTTTGTCTAAATTATATTAGTGTCAATAAATCTCCGTTACGGTTCATAATGTCATTTATGAAAGTTACTCCTCCTGAATACCAATGTTTTAAAAAAATGGAAGTTTGTCCGACCTTAATATGTGGATTATACCATAAAGGGACACAATGAAATTTGCTCCAAGATTTTGGATCTGAACTACATGCGAACAGTTTATAGCTGATAAAGAAATCTTTCCAGAATGGATTATGTACTTTATTTATATGTCTAGATATATAATCAGCACCAAAACAAGAGAAGTTTGGAAAACATGCATACAATTAATTGAAAATATTCAGAGATTATTTTTTGTTTGATATAAATCTTCTGATCCAAGTAAGTTTGAGTGAAATAATGAATATGCCCAAATCCAACATTCGAAGACCACCTTGTGAATAATTAAGACAGATAGTAGATCTTTTAACCTTATCAGGTTTTCCATCCCACAAAAAGTTAAAAAAGAGTTTCTTTAATTCTTGAATCTTCTCTGGCTTCGGATTTGGTAAAGTTAAAATAAGATGGATTAATTTGGACATAGCCAAGCTCTTTATTACAATAATTTTTTCAATAGATGTTAGTATTCTTTTAGACCAATTTATTAATAGTTTTTTTACGTCCGAGATTTTTCTTCGTAGTTAATGTCTAACATTGTTTTAAAATCAATAGAAATTTTTAAAGAGGGCCCTCAAGTAGATTTTTATTTTCCTCCGTTATTTTTGGTATGTGCATGTTAGACAGTATCTCTTTAAGGTTTCCATGACTGGTTGCATGATAAGAATATAGATTTTTGTAGAATTCTCTGGTTTCATATAATATATCTTTTTGAGACTTAATAATTCTATTATCTTTTGTTTTTAACCTTATCATTGACTTAGAAGTAAAATTCCTGTTTTCTAAATTACAAAAATATCTGCTTGTTTTTTCCCCTTCCTGAACCCATTTTGCTCTAGATCTTATTTTTGTTCCCTCTAGTTTTTTCTCCCTAATTTCATATAGTTCATTCCGTTTATTTTCAATTAAGTCATGTTCTAATAATATTTCTTTTTCTAAATTTTGTATTTCCTTTAGAAGAGTATGTTCTCTATTATTTTGAAGTCTTTTTTTATAGGAAGAGTATGCTATGGTTTTCCCACTAATTTCCATTAGCAAAACATCGAAAAAAAGTTGGTCATCTATATTAAATTGTAAATCTGTTGCATTAGTTAAGTTGACGTCCATTTCAACTATCTGCTCCTCTTTTGCGTATTGAGTTTTTATTGCTTTTATCAGTGTTTTTATCTCTTCAACATATTCTGCATCTTTTAACAGGGAGTTGTTCATTTTCCAATATGAGTTACCTTTATTAAAGTTATTAAAATCAAGTTTTAGAAGGATCATTGAGTGATCAGTTTTATAGCCTTGCAGGATTTTTGTTTCATCAATATACGTATAAATATTATCTGATGTAACAAAAAAATCTAGCCTAGCTCTTTTTTTAGATTTTTTTCTAAACCAAGTAAATTCTCTATTTTCCAAATTTTGATCGCGCCAACAGTCTATTAAGTTACATTCAACAATTGTTTCAATCACTACATCTCTGGCATTTGGATTATTAACATTAACATAATCGAAACAATCTATTTCAGGATTTAATATCAAATTGAAGTCACCTGCTATTATTGAAGGATATTCACTGGATGTAATATTATTTTTAAGTGTACGATAAAAATTTGGATCGTCTCTATTAGGACCATAAATGTTTATTATATTTAACTGTTTCCCATCGATTGAGACATCAAGAATTAGTTTATTTCCATCCTCATCTTTAATTTCTGAATGCACTTTCAGTTCAAAATTGTTATTAAAAAGAAAAGCAACTCCTCTGGTCTGGCTTGAAAAATTACTAAAATAGCAGTCATATCCCCACTGAACTTGAATATAGTTATTTTCCGCATCAGTAAAGTGAGTGTCTTGTAACAGATAAACTGAATATTTTTTACTTTTTAGAAAGTCAAAAGTGTCTTTTCTTTTCTTTTTGTCACCGAGACCCTGTACATTCATGGAGGCAAATGTAATTTTACCTAACATTTGTAGTCAAGACAATGTTAAGGAGATAATTGAGAGATACTGGCTGTCTCACTGGAACATAGAGCTTGATGAATATAAGTGTAAATATAATTAGAGAATTAAATGTTGTATTTTTATGTACCCAGCAGTGACGTTGCATTTGTACAATGCAAACTCCATTAGTTACACACATTCTTAAATCATCAACACGATTTTGATGGTCCATGATTTTGGACGGAGGTAGAAAAAAGTTTGTGCCTAACTACTACCGATTAGATACCTATGGTTCTTTAACGTGCTTGGAGGACAGACTCCGATACACAGGACCACACGGTTTACGTTCCCATCAGACGAACGAGGCTAGCAGGGCACATCGAAGTAACCCAAGACATGAATCCGTGTTCACTGGATTCAAAGTCAATCCCATGACCAAAACTGAGTAAATGGCACATCAAATAAAGGGTAAATACATATTAGATTGTGTATTATACGAGTATATGATTGATCTGACATGATTACAGAACAATTTTAATGTATTTTTCACCCAACAGTACAGCAAGAATCTATTATAAGGAAAGTTTAATCTGACAGAAGGTGCAATGCTCTATAAGTCATTTTTACTAGAAGGGGAATAAAAAAAACTCTTGCCAAAAAAATCTAAAATAGTTATATTTTACACGTTTTGTTCATAGGATATTTTACTTAAATGACTTAGTAAGGTAATTTTTCATGAAAAGAAAACATTAATATACAATCATTTAGTTTCTCTCTCAAAACATGGTGATGCCGCTAGTTTTAGAAATAAAACACTATTAAATAGGTCAGTTGAGAAGACACTTTTGTAGATGTTTGGTCTGTTCTGATGTGAAAATGTGTAAAGCAGACACAATATTGGAAATTTGCTCTGTGTCCCTTTAATAAATTGGGGACCCATCACATAGAACATTATCATATTGTAATGTGTTGATGTTAAAGGGACACACGGCAATCTTGAAGTATTTATCAAGCATTAACATTAGCATCTCCATTTTTTAATCTGGTAACAGTTTAAATTTAAACCTGCTTGCATTAAACATAAAATAAAAGTGTCAGTTTTCGTTTTGTCTTTGTTATTCTATCAAATACTTAACTATATTTTAGGTGCACTATTATCAACAGTAAGTAATGTGTAAAACAATTTCTTCTGAACTATTCTAATAAATAATATTAATAATTGCACAAATGCAAATTATGCAGAAAAATTGACCGAACTCCAGAAGTTTTAAACAAATAAAGACTGCCTTGTGTCCCTTTAACACAACTTGTTTTCGCATGTCTCCAGTACATGTAGTTTACACGAGCTCATATGACAATCACGCTGCATTATAACTGAAAACATATTTTACTCTAACTTTGAACAGCACCGTGCAAGCATAAAACGTGTGGTAATACAAGCTCCATTTAAAGAGCTACACAAGTGCAAACAATTTTTAAAAAGGGTCCCACCTCCATATGATCCAATGGCATTTAATACGGCTTGATATTCTGAAGTCGTCAGTATCAATTCACTTAGAACTGCTCAAGGGCACGATTCACATTTGAGGCCTCTCTGAAAAACAACATTAATCCAATGTCAATGATCAAACAGACATAGTTTATCCTTTGTTATACATAATGTAACATATTTAAAAAAGTAAAAACAAAACACAAACTAAACTGAATAAAGCATGAATACTTCTTGTGCTCAATTACACGGTTAATGTAATAAAAACATCTCTCATCATTCATTATACATGTAAAATATAATGTAGCCTGAATTGGAGATCCATTAAAAACATTGTTCCACTTTCACAGCATATTTCCAGCCCATGGAATAGTCATTTCTTTTGAGACACATTGGATGCAAGTGTAGTAGCTCCACCTCCTTAAACGCTTTTAAGTTAAGAATACTTTCTCGAAATTTGGCGCGTTTTTTTTTTCGCAACAGAAAGTATCTAGTAAATGTAAATAAATGTAAATTCAAAATCACTTCATTGTCTCAAAACTCTACTGTACATACATATGAATCTGACCGAGATTTCAATCATATGTCAATGGCAGTTGACATTGTTTCAATGGTAGTTGTATCGGGTTATGTATTCACGAATGTGCGAGAAAATGGGATAACAATAACGATATAGAGACAACGCTAACAATTTACATTCATGCATCTGAGGGGTGGGGGTGGAGGGGGTTTCTAGTTTCCTTACCCCATCCTTGTTTTCGGTATGCAAGCTCCATCTACACCTCGTCCCCCACCCCCCACCCCTCCCACCCCCAAACACACACACTTGGGTGGGGGGCCGGGGGTTGCGGGGGACATTGATAGCATTTCTACTAGTTATTGTTTTATTCCACGAAACGTTCTACAGTTTACAGTACTTTCAGTTAATGAAAAGATCGGAGTACACATTCATTCATTCATTATCTTTATTTCCTCCTTAAAGGAGAGTATGAAAACAATCACATATTACATACAATATACATAATTAACATAGTGAGAATTGAAAACATATTATAATACATGTCAGTGATAAAACAAATCAATGGTGATTTTATACGAATTGTCAGTATGCATACATATCCATACACAGACGTACTGCTAGTAACGCTCATTTGCTAATAAAAAATAAAAAACACACAAAAACAACAACATATTAACACATACGTTTCTTTTCTTTTTCTTAAGTTAGTATTATGACTGAGACACAATTGGTGACATAATTAAATGCCACTTTTGTGAACATGTCCATATTTGGACAGCTTCTGTTTAGCAAGGACACACATCGGCCACTAATAACTTTCACCAGGAATGATTCATAGTCGCAAGACTTTAATTCATTTCTAGTTTCAAGTCCACAACTATTTTGAACTTCTTTGAGAAAGTTCAGCTTTATGGCACTGAACATTTCGCACGCAGTTAGCGCGTGATACAAGGTATCGCTACACAGAAGAGTACACACAGGGCATCTACTCTCTGTCTTCTGAGGTGTATGAGCCCAAACTTTAGCAATTGCATGAGCACGGTAAAGATCAGAGTGAGATTCAGCTAATTTCCAAACGATTGATGGTTCAATTGAGGTATGAATATAACGAAATAAGCAAAAATCGTTATCGGAAAATATACGGGATTGCCATAGCAAAGTTTCCTTTTGTTTGCTAGCTTTAGATACTGACATCTTCCATGCTAATTTACTTGGGAGTTGTTGGTATTTTAACAAGTAGTCATTAACGATACATGTAAGCTCATAGTAATTCAGTACGTTACAAATATCTGGAATAAAGCCATACATATGGCGGTTCATGTTGGATATGTATAAAAGGTACCGTCTTAGGAACAACATATGAGAGACGGAATATGTTGGTAAGCTGAGTAGTTTGTGAAGAAACATTAACTTTCTTTTATTAATTTCAGAAGTTATACGAAATAAGCCAACCATTGCCTCACACATATCAGATCTTGTATGTACATAAAAAGCTTGTATTTTCTTTACAACAAAATGTTGTAGACGATTTAGCATGTCAATTTCTGTTTGAGTAAGTCCATTCCAAAGTTCGCAGCCATATAATACAGTAGGAATGATGGCCTTACAGTATAAATTGACAGAGTTAATAGGATTTAAACCATAAGGATGGACACCTAAAACATTCATCGCATAGAACACGTTTCTCCCCTTCTGACATCGTTCTTCAATTCTAAGATTCATTTTCAGATTCGATTGTAAACGCATACCAAGATGTACTGCTGTATTCACCTTGGTCAGATTCTCAGTTCCAACTAGAATAATAGGTGGTTGAAGAGAGCGTTGTTTTGTAAAAACAAGAAGATTACATTTGGGAACGCTAACCTGGAATCTCCATTTCCTCGTATAAGTGTCAACGATATCTAGGAGACTTTGTAAGTTAGCAGGTGATGTTGCTATTAAGGAGATATCATCGGCAAGGGTAGGATTTCCGCAAGGAATAGAACATATTGTTGCGCCGAGGTTTGAGTTTTGTAAACTGTGCAGTAGTTCATCAATAAAGACTAAATAGAAAAATGAAGAGAGTACACCGCCTTGTCTTACTCCTCTATCGATCAGAACCGGAAATGATGTCATTCCATTAATACTAACTTTGCACTCAAGTCCTGCGTATAGTTCAATAATGATCCTTAATAATTTTCCGACTATTCCTAACTCGCCTAGTTTTAAAAATAATGCGTCATGCCATACTGTGTCAAACGCTTGCATTATATCCAAGAGTGCAACGTAAACATTGCTGCCTAGCTCAAAATTGTTATAAATGCATTCCTGTAAGTTAAAGCCGGTAGTTATACAGCTAAAGTTCTCTTGGAAACCTTGCTGCTGAATACAAGGAAAGTTTGTGTTTCGTGTTTCTAGAAAGGCTTTAAATCGATTCAGACATATCTTGTCAAATATTTTGCTAAAGCACGGAATTAGTAATATGGGTCTGTAACTTTTTGGATCTTGCTTAGTCTTTCCGTTTCCTTTATATATTGGAATGACAATACTTTGTTTCCAAGAAACTGGGGTAAGTTCAGTCAAGATAATTTATTAAATAGGTTAACTAGGGCTTGTGCTATCATTTTACCACCATGGATAACGTGCTCATTCTGTATATTATCGCCGCCTGGGGCTTTCCGTGTCTTCAATGTCGATGTAACTTTTGATAACTCCCTATCATTAACGTCCTCTTCCAAACTATCGGCGAGATGTTTAGGTAGTGCATTTTGTTTTTTAAGAGATTCAATTTCTGATTTTAGATGTGTGCTAAGAGGACATGACATTTCGCCATATTCAGTATTAAATACGCTTTTAAAATGTAATCCAAAACCGTCAGCTCCCTTTTCTTCTTTAAATAGCGAGCCATTAACTTCTATCTCCAAGCATGACTGAATTCTCTTGCTCTTACGTCTATTAGGTAATCGCCAAAATAGTCTATAATCAGTTCCTGCGGCTTCGTCAATTTCGTCAAATACTTTGTTTTCGTACTTTCCAGATTCGGAGCGTTGTAATTTTCTAAAGGCTGCCTTCGCAGTTTTGTAGTCATTAAATATTTATGGGTTCGACCACGTGGCCTTCCCGATTCTATCCATGTGCGACGGAACTTTCTAGCTTTAGTATGAGCACTTTTAACTTCGGGTGTCCAGTATGGTTTAGCGAAAGCATTAAACTTACTCTTAGGCAAGTGTTCAAATGCAGACTTATGTAATGCGTTGACAATAACATTATTAAGATCTGTAGTTGACATTATGTCAAGCTCAGCTTGACAAAGAGACAGTTCACGTTCTATTCCATTCTGGTAATTAAGATAGTCTGTGTCATTACATTTGTTCCAAGCAATGCATATTCGGTTGCTCATATTAGTACTAACCGCCTTCTGATTATGTTTACGCAGTTTAATGTGACATTTCAATGGAAGGTGGTCTGAAGTAAGTATTTCAGATTCATCAGACATTTGAACGTGTATTATGTCTAACAGAACGTGTTCATCAACCAGAATGTAGTCAAGCATTGCTTTTGTAGGAATGTATGTGTAATTAGGTCCACTCATCATATTAAGATCATTGATCGGGACGAGATTTGACTCGCTATCATAGTCGGTAAGTAGCTTCGACTTGGAAGTAGAACCTGATATGTTAGTATCGGTATTCAAAATCTGCGCATTCATATCTGCTGTTAAAATAACATTTCCCTGTGTTGAATAAAAAGAGGTAATCATTTGTAAATCACTAAGCGCGTCTTTGTAATCATTAATATGGTTGTTAGCAGGCATGTACACACAAAATATGAACATCGGAGGCATGTGGTTGGCTGGAAATTCTATACCTGAAATGCGATTATTATCGATATTCATATGACTGACATACTGACCAATTGATTTTTTATATATAATAGCCGTACCACCTTTTCCACATCTTGCATTGCCATACTGTTCAATTGATCCATCATATGTTGCAATATAAGTATAATTTGAGTCGATACTCTCTCAAGGAATTACGAGGAATGGGGAAATAGCTTATGCTCACTGATGAGGGCAATATCTACATTATGGCGTTGCAACATGTCTGACAGTGCACAGGCAGAGGACATGATTCCTCTAACGTTCCATACTAAGAGGTTTAGTGTCATGAGAAGCAGTAATAACAAGCTAATTCTACAATAATACATAGTCGTAATGAAACTATCCATAATGACATGAATTTTACATACTTTCACCTTCCCATTCCTTTCTATATTGCTTTTCACAGTATACACCACTTTTTAGGCACGATCTAAAAGTGGTGTGTAGTGTTTATTAACAAACACATTTTAATGACAAAACAAATACCTTGATCATGGACCCCTAGCAGCAGACAGTAATCCCAAATCCAATTTGCACCAACATGTCAATATATGTCAGGTGTCAAGTTATGTTACGGTGACCTCAACAACACTGCACCGTGTTGACATGTAATGGGACGTTATTTCTTCCGGTAAGGTATTCGTTTTTACATAATCTACGGTATGAAACACTGTACGCGTATTGTTAGACTCCATAGGTACCCGTAGTGCTCGCCGACGTAGCGCGCCCAATTTCGGGTGTAAAAAAAATGGCGTCTGATTTAATTGAAAATTCGTAAAATAGTCCGTAAAATACAAAGAAATAGTCCATGTTCGCGGAGTAAAAAAGAGAACAGAACTGATGTTATAGGTCCGTGGCGTTCCTACTGAATATGAATAAAAGGCAAGGTATGACATCGCAAACATAAAATGGTTGACAATAGGGCTACCGCCTTGGAACGGTCAATGGCGAAAAAGGCCGCTGTGTGTGTGTGTGTGTGTGTGGGGGGGGGGGGGGGGGGGGGTAAACTAGGTTCTAGAGTGCACCAACTCTCACCTCTCTCACCTTAACCCTACTGTCATCCCAATAAAAAAAGGGACAGGGTAAATAAAGATATCACCGCCAGGTTATATTCGCCTGACTACAAATCAGTAGTGTTATTACATACAGTACTGGTCCTTTGAGATCATCATGCCAAACTGTTGTGGTTTTAAAGCAGAACAAGTTGGTAGTAAATCTTTAGTACGTTTAGCCCTTTGGTAGTAGGGAAATACATCAGTCAATCTCGTACGTTCATAGCTAAATTTTGATTATACGTTTATAGTAAATCTTGATTACCTTTAGCCGGTTGGTAGTAAGGAAAGACATCAACCAGTCCTGCACGTTCGTAGTAATATAATGTCTTTAATGCATTTCTGTTCAGACTTTCATCCGCGTATATTATGATTTTGCTAACACCAAGATACTGCATTGTTCCCAACCATTCAATAATGCTCTCACTTGTGATGGACACGTATGCAAATTTTGAACTGATGCCTGCAAACGGTTGGCATGGATAAAAACACATTTACTGACTGTACTGATATATATATATATATTTAATAATATCAAGTGCGTTACCTTTTGTCCTAAAATAAGATATAAAAGTCGAACAGGGAATGCAATCATGGACCACAGTTAACCAAAACACGCATCGAAACAAATATATATTGCAAGGATAAATAAACGGCAAGGTATATGACATCACAAACATAAATCAAGAGTCCCAAGAGGGCCTTTATCGGTCTACTTGCTATAAGGAGTCTGTTATAGGGAACACGACAACAATATGCGCAACTAGGCTTGGTACTGATTATTCCTGCCAAGTTTAAATGAAATTCAGCCAGGGGTTCAGGAAAACTAGTACGGATAAAGTTTGTGTATAAGGGGCCATAACTCCTTAGGGGCCAAACAACGATGATATGCGCAACTAGGCTTCGTACTGATCATCCCTATGAATTTTCGTTGAAATTCAGCTAGGGGTTCAGGAGAACTAGTCTGTACAAAGTTAGTGTTTTAAAACCTTTAAAGGGCCATAACTCCAACAAACTTCATTCAATCGGAACATGACAATGACAGCCGCAGAAAGCCGACCATTGGTTGTGCAAAACTAGTCCAGTCAAAGTTTGTGTATTAAAACATTTAAATATTCTTCAACCGAAATACGGCGACGACATGCATAACTGGGCTTGGTACTGATAATCCCTGCAAAGATTCATTGAAATCCAGTTAGGGTTCAGGAGAACTAGTCCAGACAAAAATGTTTGTATTAAAACCTTTAAAGGGCCATAACTCAGCCAAAATATCATTCAACCGAAACACGGTAATGATGCGCACCACTAGGCCTGATATTGATCATCCCGGGAAAGTTTCGTTGAAATCCGGTCAGGCGGTCAGCAAAAATATTCTGGACAAAGTTTGTTTATTAAAATTTTAAAGGGTCTTAACTCCACCAAAAACCCTTCAATCGGAACACGGTTACGATATGCTTAACTAGATTTGGTACTGATCATTCCTGCAAAGTTTCATTAAAATCCGGCCAAATGAAGGGCCTATCGTCTTAATGAGGCAAAATACATTTTTAACTAAATCAAAGACCGTAACTCCGGTGTTACTAATCCGATTTGGCTGGTTTTCAGCCTTGTCCGAGCTGTCATTAATATTAACAATCTTTGCAAGTTTGATAACGTTCAAATATAATAAATGAAGTTGCTAGTGTTTTCATTGAGATTAACAATCTGGTAAATCTCAGTAAGATCGGATGACAAATAAAGACTTAACGAGGCGAAATACAGCGTTTTTAACTTAATCAAGGACCATAACTCCGGTGATTTCAAATTTATCCAAGCTTTCATTGATATCAACAATCTGGTTAAGTCTGTAAAAGATCCGATGAAACACAAAGGCCCTGTTGTGTTAACGAGACCAAATTATAGCTTATTTAAAAATATTAAGGGCCAAATGGTCCGATGTAGCTGATTTTCTAACAAGTCCACGATTTTATTGCTATTAACAATCTTTGCACGTTTGGTAAAGATCAACTAATAAATGAAAGTTCTAGAGTGTTCAAAAGACAGAATGTGGCTTGTTTTAGCAAAAACAAGGGCCATAGCTCCAGCGTAAATGGTCTAATCTGGCTGGTTTTCGAACTCGTCAACGATTTCGTTGCCTCTATTAACAATCTTTGCAAGTTTGATAAATATCAAATAATAAATGAAGGTGCTAGAGTGTTCACAATGCAGAATATGGCTTATTCAGAATAACAAGGGCCATAACTCCGGCGTAAATGTTCCGATCTGGCTGGTTTTCGAACGCGTCCAAGAGGTAATTGACGCTATTAACAATCTTTGCAAGTTTGGTAAAGATCAAATAATAAATGAAAGTTCTACAGTGTTTACAATGCAGAATATGTCTTTCTCAGAATAACAAGGGCCATAACTCTGCTGTTATTAATCTTATTTGGCTGGTTTTCAATCTTTTCCGAGCTTTTATTGATATTAACAATCTTTGTAAAAATAAGTTTAAAATAAAAGTCAAACAGGAAATGCAGCTTTCACAGAACACAGTAAACCCAAAAACACGCAAAACACGCAAAACGACAAACATTAATGGCAATGTTAATAAGGAATAAAGGCATGTGACGTCACAAACACAAAAAGGGTTGACAATAGGCTATCGCCTTGGAACGGTAAGTGGCAAAAAAGGCCGCTGTGGGTTTAAACCAGGTTCTAGGCATCAAACCTCACACTTACCCTACTGTCATCCCAATAAAACGGGACAGTATAAATAAAGAAATCCCCGCCATGAACTATTCTCTAACCAACAAGGCAGCATTAATAGGCAATATAAGTAAAACAAAAGATGTTCATGTATATATAAATACAAAAAGCAATAGCCTAGAAAGCCACAAAGAAGGTACCCAATGACATGGCAGAAGCCAGAGCAACAAGACAATACACCATTGAGAGCAGGACAAGACAAGAAAGCAGACAAACATTAAACGTCACCGTCCTTTTGGGCTTTAGGTAGACATAATCAGAGAGTCCACAGCCTGTCCGATCATCGCAAAGTTAAAGAGAAAAGCATAGTGGCGAACTGTTAATGGGTCAACCACCAAGCATGCAGTGCGTTGAAAAATAATAGGGTCATAACCTCTTTTGATAAACCTTTTAACAAGTTTAACAAATATGTACTTGACGCAATTAAAAGTGCAATTTTTTTTTTTTTTTGTTTATTTTTTTTTGTTTATTTTATTTTTAATTAAAATGTCTCCAAGATTGATTGCATAATTCCGATTTTACATTCTTTCAATACATGAATTTGATCGGTCACCAGATTTATAGGGAATGTGAATACTTTCTAACATGTACAAAACACTACAATCGATTTTGGAAATAAACAGAAAATAAAAAAATGGCGTTAAGTATATTATGAAAGCGATCATGACCAAGGATCTTACGAAGTTTGTAATTCACGTCACCATACAAGTAAGGTTGTGCTAGTCCTTGTCGCAGAAGAGTTCTTAAATTACTTTTTATATTTGGAGAGACGATCAGGGTTACGATAATAAAATTTTGCAAAGGTTTTACGAGGTTTATGGAGTAGCTTTTTAGTTATACAAAGATTACGAATATTGAAGTCCTCAACTCGAGTACAAGCCCGAGATCCCATAAGAAGTTGCTCGGGGAGCATCCACATCTAAATCCCCATCTAAATTAACAATTTCAAAATGAAAATCATCTCTCTTGTCATAGATTTTGCTAATAATTTCACCATTTTTATTAGAGAGATGTAAATCGAGAAAAGAAGCGTTAGTATCAGAAATATTATCTCTTTTAAGTTGAATTTTGGTAAAGAACACATAATAAATGAAGGTGCTAGAGTGTTCACAAGGCAGAATGTGTTTTTTTTTAGAATAACAAGGTCCATAACTCTGCTGTTACTAATCCGAATTGGCTGGTTTTCAATCTCGTCCGAGCTTTCATTGCTATTAACAATATGTCCAAGTGTGGTAAAGATGAAATAACGACGGACAACTCCCCATCCCATAAAAATGGTTGACAATAGGGCTACCGCCTTACAGCGGTCAGTGACGAAAAAAAGCCAATGTGGTGTTAACAATCTCACAACCAATCACTCACTACGTAATGAAACGCTTTAGTGAAATCTGGTGTATTTGTATGTGTGCAATACGTATCAGGTGGGAAGCAGAGTGGTTTTTAGCTCCGCCGTCCACTTATCATAGCAACACATGACAACGGAAAGTAGTACGTCATTTTCCGTCAACGTAAAAAAAAAAAATGAAACGGCCGCCATTTTCTTTTTTTAAAACGCGTAATCTGGAAGATTGTAACAAGTTTACATGATTAAAATTTCAGTTCCCCTTTAAGTTTCGTCATCTTCAGCTGTATTGACTTTTAGATGCTTTACTGCGCGAGAAATTGCGAGATTCACCCATTTAAAATTTCGAAGTGAGGGGAAATAACTCGTAAGAGATGCCATTGTTAAAATGCGTTTAAAAATGGCAACACTTGTGTTCTTTTCTAATGAAATACAAGGATATACTAAAAATATGTTGTTTAAGCTTATATAGTACATGACGTGTACTACATGTTACGAACATCATGGTATTTCTTTATCAAAATTACACGCTAAAACGATAATTTTTTTGACTCGGCACTGTCGGTCAAAAAATATAACGAGTGTCACTGTCAGTCATTGAACGTCTACAGGTGCGTATTCGGTATTCGGTGAAGGGGCTCACGCTAAAGTCTGAAAAGTAGTCTGTAGCCTATATTTAAAAAGGTTGACCGCTGTTCAACTTCTCGGTGTGCATTTTAAATGCCAATCTGGAACCCGCTGGTGTGTTACTGTTTTTTTTTATTTATTTTTTATTGGCGAGCATCACCATATGCAGCCATATTTAAAATCTAAATACTAAAACAAAGCTGCAGTCCAATTTATTTGGTTATCCCAGTGAAGTATTACTTCACTGGTTATCCCTCACCGGCCCCTCCTGCCCGTCACCACCACCATCACTCACCCCACCCATAAACAAAATAAAAAGGCGGATCTGGTCAGTATAGGTGTCTCATTGCAATCTGGGAAACCGCCCTACTCCTACTTTTGCTTATTAAACATGCTCGGAGAATAGACATCGATATATGAGGATTTATGTCCCCTTACGATGGACGCGGCTAATTGGAAATGACAAACACACTGAGGAAACTCAGTGGCACCGTTGAGTCTTGAACCCGGATCCTGTGCTTTTAAGTGCACCGCACTGTCCACTATAGTCTACACTGACACTTGACAAAACAAATATAACAGCTTAAATATGTCAAACTAGTATAGACATGGAAATATCAGTTTCCAGACTAATTAGTGGAAAGCGGTCACTAAGTCGACCTTGAACTAGAAGTGTGTTGCATCATCCATGAACACTTGCTTCGCCTGCTCACAGTGCTGTTTGCTTATTTCCAAGGTTAGGTTGCAGGTTAGGCTGATAAATAGGGCATAACTCTGCCAAAATGAAGGTCAGAGGTATTGCACATGTGTAACAACATTCCTTGAGATGAAGATGTGTGTGAAGTTGCATGAACATAATTAAAATACTTTTCAATTGATGGCCACGGTTAAGTTGCAGGTTAAAGCATGACGGACGGATGACGGACAAAGTGATCGATAAGTGTCTGCCATCCTAAGCAGTTGACACAAAAATAAGTGTTTAGTTCTCATGTAAATATATCCGTCATGCGGATATTTTTTATGCACTCTTCAACCCGATGAATTTTACTTGACCAGGCTAGACCAGTGACATTTGCTTTATCAGACGAGTACCGCTAAGTACAGCAAAACGTTTCGAGATGCTAATTTCAGTGCCTGATGTACACTTCAAGATTGCCATCATCGGCCCATGTGTCACTTTAATTACAAAAGCTTGAATAAACAATAAATTGATTAAAATGACCTTGTGTTCCCAAAAGGCAGTTTTTCAGTTTCAGATACATGACTGTACGCAAATGGAAACTTTTTTTTTTTTACATAGATCCAACTCCGAACCAAAGAATAAATAATACAATATTTTATTTATATTATATTATAAACTTAACATCTATTAAATACTACAATAATGAAATTTACTTCATACTTACAACAAAAAAATCAATCGTCATATATGGCCTAAAATATGTTAAAATGATATTAAACACCAGAAGTTTTTTTGAATGTGAGCAGTATGACATTTTATACATTTGGTGTTTTTTAACAGCTTTACACATTATATAGTGAGTCTCTGTGAGGTATATTAATATAATTATGTTCATTTTTTCATTCTTTAAAAAAATAACGTCTGCTCAGTCCTCGGGATTGCCAAATTGAAGTCACCATCATGATCACCATCATGATCCGGCGAACACATCTCAAGCGGGATATGCAGTAACAAGTATACACTGTGACGCATAAGGCCGAAGAAAAATTAACCGCGTTTCTGATTTGGCCTAATTAAATTAATATATTTCCTGGAGTCTAGAATCTTGCGATCACATTAAAGTCAACTTTTTTGGTTAAATCCATGTCTTTCAGGGTTGCATTGGTATTTGAAGAACGAAGGGCATCTGGAAACCAGATGATGTGTCTCTGAAATGAACAAAACAAGTTGTTAAAAAGGATGGTGGTGAAAAATATATAAGCCATATGATATATGCATGGAATTTCACATGAATCGACAGTGTCCTTTTATTTTTAAAGGAAATTTAACTTGGGCTGTCGAATATACCGTATTTCCTCTAACAGTAGCTCGCAGGTGCTATGGAAAGTGCGAAGAGAGGCACTACTATTATGATACAAATTTTCAATATATTTCACCTCCATCCCACCCCCCCCCCCCACCCCCCCATCCCCACCCCGACAGTTTCCTTATAGAATTACGGTACGGCGATCTTTTAATGTTACACCGGTATTGACTAAACCTAAACCTGACAATGTACTGAGTATATTACTGTATCACTCTGCATCTATATGATACACATTTCCGTCAAACTCCCGTAATCAAATCCATTAGCGGTAAAAACAGTGTATGTTTTTTAGGAACTTTTAATTTAATCAAATCCATTTTTGAAGACGGTACGGTTTCTTAAAACAGGTGGGGGCGCTTCTATTAGGGAAGGCGCTTCAATAGAGGAAATACGGTATTAATATATAAGTAAATTGACATCACAGAGAAATGTGAACATTTTACCATCAACTTGTATGGGTTTTGTGTGATAAATAGAATCTCACAAAATCATCTATTATTTTTTAAACTCTTCAGCAAACATTATTTGATGCTCGACAAGCCGCGCATTGTATATTTTTGCCAACTCGTTTAATAAATCCACACTCGCTCATGGAAGATCAGCTATTATATCTGCCGAGAAATAAATATTTAATTTTTTTATGTCATACATAGAATGAAATATTACATTTTCATATCGTGCCCGGCCTTCGCCCAAATATAAGCTCTCGGGCAGATATTGGCATCTCGGGGAAATACAGGATGAGATATGGATTGAATGTTGTTAAACGGCTCATCAGCACAGTACAGGTTATTTAGAGCTGCCCCAGAGAGAGGGTAAGGATACATAGGAATCTGGGAACTGTGCCCTACCCTTATTATCGAATAGATTCCTATTGTTCCTTAACGTGCTCTGAGGATAGACCGATACACGGGACCGCCCGGTTTACGTCCCCATCCGAAGGACGAGGCTAAGGGAAAGTGTCTTTCCCAAGAACACATCGACGGAAAGGATGAGATATGAAATGCCTGTATATTATTTTCTATAATTATAGTATAACTGTATAATTTATATATTATTACTAATTGCTGATATTATTGCAACAATCATATATTTAAACCTGTGGTAGAATAACGAAGACAAATAACACATCTAAATTTTATTTAATTATATGCAAGCAGTTTTAAAGTGAAGTTGATACTGGACTAATAAACTACTAATACTAATGTTCGACAAAATCTTCAAGATTGACATATGTCTCTTTAAAGTGTCCTATTATTTGTAATTTAACTGGGGCGGTCGTTAATAATATCGCTGTAAACTGTCAACATCACAGAGAAACTTTCATGTTGTATCATCGTGTATCCATTGTTTTATGTGATAGAATTTCACAATATCTCAATAAAAAAACAAAAAAGTAAAGTATCCCAATGAGCTGGGACAATTATACTTATAGTTAGGCCAAAAAAGGAAGTGTTTTTGTAACCTGACCAGACTCCCTTATCACTCCTCTTTTTTTTTTTAAAGTAGCTATCCCACCAAATAACTACAAAATTACACTAGAAAACCGTTTATCGAAACTCTATCCAGGTTTTCAGGTCATATAACAATGTATATGTGCCGATTAAAAGTATAGGTTTATTAATAGGTTCTTAAAATACCCGTGATTGAATATCCGTAAAATGATGGTACCGGTAACTCTTAATTCAACACTCCAGTTTTGGGGTTTGGTCCGGCTGGTTAAAGCTGTTTATACTGTGTATGTAGATTTTGGATTCTCAAAATATGTAAGTTATATATATACTTTGTCATCAGTAGGTTTAGAAACAGTGTACATAATGTTTATAAAATCTGACTTGTTGGCGGGATGGCTACTTTAATGAGAATAATAAAAAAATCTGTACAAATCGGGTTCTGCCACTCAAATAAATCATGTTTCTCAAGCTTATTAAAATCTTCATTTATAAAAACCACGTTAAAAAACCATAGAAATGTATTCCCGAATTTCCCTCTATGGGGTGGCTCGAAATGTTAACATTTGCTAGTAAGATAGATCGAGTAGCTAAAGTACATTTTTTAAATTCCACTCTCTGCGGTGGCTCGAAATATTGCCATATCATAACATTAGCTAAATTAACCTATATCACAGGGGTCAAATATATTAAAAGTTTATAGCTTTAGCTTACCCAGGGCTAGGCTCAGTCTCAGAGCTGGAACTTGGAGATGCCACTTGACAGAAGATGGCAACATCATCTGCAAAGATCCCTGAAAGAAAAATCAATTGTTGTTTTTATATATGTACAGTAGATGTGTTAATTGGGGTGTGGTGGGTGAAGGGGAGGTGGCAACGGTGCATTTCTGCTCTGCGGTCATAGAGGGGGTTTGGGGACAAGCCTATTTATTTTTGGGGAACAATGGAACATTGTCCGTTATTGGTAGTATTTTTGGGGAACAAGGCCAAGGGAACATAATAATAAAAAATAAATGGATTTTTTTTTGGAGAACAAAGCAAACTATTTTTAGGGAACAATTTTCAGTGAACACAGACCCTACTTGGAGGGTCTCATCATAGAAATAATACATCAGTGCCATATTATTATTAAATTTTAACGGAGACAGTACCGAGTAATGTACATACCTTTCATCCTTTGTTTTGTTTATGTCTATCGGTGTCCCTAATCGAGGCGAACGCTACATGACTCATGTGGTCTACATGACATGACCTTGACTCGGGCTTGAGTAGTATTTTTAGTAGCTGTACTCGTTAGAGGCCAGTTTCCGTCCAAGCCCAGTTCCCGTCATTCTCATTTAAAAAACGTTTTCACACTGCAAATTACTTGCGCGATGTCACTTATTGTCAGACATTTATAACTGAAGATTGGAAACAGGAAAAACAACCAAAAAGTAAACAAGCAGTACAAAAACGAAACGGATTTCTCCGAAAAATGTGTTTACTTCCAAATATGGCGTTGGGGAGGCGCGCGCATACTGCCGCATAATAAACTATTAAAAAAATAACACTGTAATGACGTCATATTTTTATCACTCTACCGTGATTATATAGTTTAACCAAAGAGAAGCAACTCGTACAACCTGTATCTGTTTGATTTACACAGAGTTACCAATCTTTACAGTGTAATTGTCGTCGTTGAACATTTTACATTGACGTTACCAGGCGCATTGTTATAACGATCGAGGTGACTGATGGAACAATGCAAACATACCATTTTTACAATGAAATTGTTGAATAGACTTGCAAACAAGTTTCTAATTCATAAAATTTTACTGTATCTTGACCTAGTTGAATCTATCACTCGATAAAATACATGACGGAAACTGGGCTTGTAAACAAAATGATTTCTCAGTTTTAGTCTATTTATAAAAAGGTCACATGCCACTTCGATAATTTATATAAAACAAAATTCTTTTGTATAAAATTTCCAAGAAGAGGTAACCTAATAGAAAATAGAGTAAAAATGGTCATGATACATAGATTTGTCTGAAAAATTAGTTTATGTTTACATAAGTGACGGAAAGTGGCCCCCGACGAGTACATGTTCTACAAGTATTTGTTACATCACTAAACCATAACAATAGATAACACATGAATAGGTCTGTCTTTTTGCTCATTAAATCCTGGAATTGTGAAGTATTCACTTGCAATTATCCACAGTTCATTCAACCGTAAATCAACACAACAAATTACAGCCGACTAGGCCTGCAGTACAGTATAATAAGCGTCTAGAGCTGCTGATTTTTACCGTAAACATGCTAAAGGAAAGGCAGAAAAAGTGTTTAAAGGTTGACTTACCGACATTTTATCCGGGACAGGAAATAACTATGTCCGGGAGTAGAAAATATTCATGTTTTACATTTCTGTTATTGATTTTCAGTTTTGCTTATTTAGCTTGTAGCCGCCATTTTGAATAATGTGTGTTTTGAGTGACAAAAAAGGGTGACCATCTTTCAAAACGGTCTCAAAAAATGTGTAGTCATGAATTTTGCCGAAATTCTCAGGAAAGGTGGTAGAGGTACTGATCTATCATTCCTGTTAGTTTCAGCCAAATTGGTGACTACACATTTTTTGTGACCGTTTTGAGAAATCGGCAATTTTGCAGTTTCAAAAAACTCAAAATTTCCGATCTTCACATTTGAACAGCGATTTAGGCTATGCAAAATATGCCAGTAGTAGTCAAAACGAATGCTATGGGGCTGTTTAACGTATAAACTTACTTTATTCATTGTCTGTGTTGTTTTTGCATTCAAAATTGGCTTAAGCTAACGTTTTTTAAAAGACAACTGCAATTTCCGCGTAACTGCACGTGAGTGCAAATTGGGACTACTTCGTGTTAAAACACTTGAAATGCAAAAGTGAGTTAGGCGGTGTGTGCGCGTGAAAAGCTGTAGCTGCTGCTGCACTGTATGCATTAGTTGTCAATACATCTTATTAATTTGTTCAGCGTGATATATAGGGAGATATGACTCGAGAAAAGAAGAGACCGGGTCAGATGCTTAACGTTGTTGAAAGTTCTGGATATATATTGTTAACAATTCTAAAAGAAAAGGTTGTGAATGTTTAAACTATCCAGATAGCGTGAGATATTATTAAAGGTGTTAACATCTTACGAATAAAAATTGACGTTAATTAAAAATTGTATCAAAAATAACTCAAATTTGAATTAAATAATGAATACAATAGGTTTTCCTAAGCGTTATACGCAAAACGGTGTCATACTATTTCTTGTTCCTCTGGCTTCTGCCAATTCATTGAAAACTTGAACTGTGGCTTTCTAGGCTTTTGTTTTTAGCTCTACTGGCCAGAGGCTATTAGGATGATGTGTTGTCTTTTTGCCTTGAAAGCTCGAGTTCGAAAACCAGCCAGTTCGGACCAGTACTAATGGAGTTATGGTCCTTGTTCATCTTGTTTACACGATAGAGGCAACATTTATTGAGCAATCTTAACTTGCACAGATTGTATATGACCATAAGATCTCGGACGAATTTGATAATGGGCAAGATCGAACGAGTAACACCAGAGTTATGGCCCCTGAATAAGCAAAAAATGCAGTTTTACATGTTGTTAACACGATACAGGCCACATTTCTTGAGCAAGCTTAACCAAACTCACTTTTTTTTACTTTTTTTTATTATTGTTATTTTAAATACATTTTTTTGTTATTTTTTATTATAATTAGATCTGGGGGTTTTCAAATGTTTTTATTTATATTTGGATTTGACGAAACTTAGCAGGAAGCATTGGTATGATTTCTAGTTGTGTCTATTGCGTTTTTATCCGGTTCGTGATTTTAGATGGAGTTATGGCCCATGGACATTTTTACTTAACATTTCTTGTCGGCGCTACTCCTCCGAAACGGCTTGTTGGATTTCTACGAAATGTGGCAGGAAGCCTCAGTGTGATGTCTTAAATAAGTTGTGCAAATCGCGGTATATCAATGAAATCTTGGACAAGTTCGAAAACCAGCTCATTCTTGTTAGTAACGACAGAGTGATGGCCCTTGATTTGTTGAAAAATGCTATACTATTTTATAATTAGGAAATAAGAAACGACAGATTTACATGACAAACAATTGCAACAGCTTTTCTCTGGAGTTATGTTATGTTTAAGCATTACGAAAGATGTTGGTATAATTGTAAATAGGGATTATAGTATGTGATATTAATGATACGATGCAATATCCTCGTGAAAGGTATGTTCAAAGGTATACTATCAGTTCAAAATTTGCATACGTGTCCATCACAAGCGAGAGCATCGTTGAATGGTTGGAAACAATAAAGTATCTTACTGTAGTGAAATAGTCAATGTACAAAACAAAACACAACATAAATGTTGGTGAAATCAGGGTTACAGACTTGAAAATGACAGTAGGAAGTAATGCCTAGACCTACCGGTCAGCTTTTATCGATTTTATTTGTTGTACACAACCTCGCTATTTTCCTTTATTTAGCGCCCATATTGAAAAGACAGGATAATAGCGAGGTTCTGTACATTTAAAATCGGTTTAAGCTAACCAGTGAGCATACTAACCGTTCCAAGTAGGTTACCCTGTCTTCATCACTAAGTGTGTTGTGTATTGTCCTGTTCATTGTATGGTTAATTTGCTCTTTGTTTGCGGTACAGTGCGGATCTACGGTGCCATTGCATTTGGATGCTGTGGTTTCTATAGGACCATTTTTCTCATTTGTATGTACGTAAGTATGTATGTAGTAGGTAAGTATGTATGTACGCATGTATGTACATATGTATGTACGTATGTACGTATCGCAATCCGCCATCCGTAAGGATTGACACGGGATTTCAACGGGATTTAAACACGTAGCATAGGGAAAAAATAGATAAAAGTCGAAAAGTAAATGTATCATTCAAGGACCACAATCAATAGTACACAATAATAATGACGAAGGGCTTGTCAATTAAGGTATATCTTGATTGAATGTGTTACGAAGTACACCTAAAAGTAAATAAGTAAAAGTAAGCATTCACAGAACACTGTCAACCAAAAACACGCATTCAAAACAAACAACAGTGACAAGCAAGGATACACAGAAGTACATTTTGCGACACCACAAACATAAAATAGTCTACTATATTGGTATCACCCTGAATCGGTCTGAGTGGCAAAAATGCCGTTGGGGTAAAACCCCGGTTCTATGGTGAACCAAAACGCTTACCATATGGTTATCCAAAATAAAAGTGTGAGTGTAAATAAAGAAATCCCGACCAAGCTACATGTATATCCTTTGACAAACTAAGCAGCGTTATATAAGTAAGCGATATTGTAAAACACAAAGATGACCTTGTATATATGAATATAAAAAGAAACAAAGCCGAGACAGCCACAAAGCAAGTACTAAATGACTTGGTAGAATTTAAATTAACAAGAGAAAAACCCGTTTAGAAAATGACAACCAAAAATTGAAAGCAAACATGAAACGTAACCATGCCGTTTAGGAATCAGATATAAATATAGGACTCATCATCGGGTGGGTCATCGCACAATCAAAGAGGACAACATAGTGGCGATACCCACTAATTAAACATGCGTTTCAAAATGATAGGGTCAAACCTCGTTTGATAAACTTTCTAACAAGTTTAATAAATATTGTATGAAAGAAACCATGACCAGTGATCTGACGAAGTTTATAAATCACATCACCATAGCAGTATGGTTTTGATAGTCCTTGTCGCAGACCTGTTTTTAAATTACTGATCTGACGAAGTTTATAAATCACATCGCCATAGCAGTATGGTTTTGATAGTCCTTGTCGCAGACCTGTTCTTGAATTACTTTTTTATTGGTAACGGTAGCTCTGGTGGAATAGTTTAGGAGTTTAGTTATAAAAATGTTACGAATGTTTAAGTTTTCAGCTCGACTACAAGCTCTAGAAAAAACGAATACGTTCAGAAGCATATACCCGACTAAGTGGGGATAATTAATAAAGCCAAACCTGAAATTATCATGTTGATATCGATTTTGCTTATCAGATCTCTATTTACAATCGAGAAAAGTACACAGTCTTATGGACGAATGAGCGATCAGCCAATGCATTTGTTTATTGAGACATTACTCTAAGCATTGAGTACTTGCTTTGTGGCTTTTTAGGCTTATCTTTTATATTCATGTATACATGATCATCTATGTGTCTTACTATATTGACTAGTAATGCTGCCTTGTTAGTTAAAGAAACGTGCACCCGAATGATCGTCTTTTCTGCCTTTATTGTTATTTTCCATTGAGTATACCTTTGAAATTTACAAGTTCATGAAACGCTACTCTCCATATTGCACATTGATTGATATCTATTTCGTAAATGTACTATATTATTACTACACGGGTTGACAATAGGTCTACTGCCTTGAAACGGCCAGTGGCAAAAAAGCCGGTTACACAAGGTTATTGGGTATTTTGGCACCAAACTTCACCCTTACCCTATTGTCAGGGCAATACAACGAGACACATCCGCCAGGTTATATTCTCTAACAAACAAGGCAGCAGTACTAGCCAATACAAGTATGACACATATATGATCATGTATATATGAACATAAAAATAAGCCTTAAAATCCACAAAGCAAGTACTCAGTGACTTGGCCGAAGCCAGAGCAACAAGAGAACTAGAGTATGAAAGGAGAATTTGAAACTGAGACTGTTCATGAACGGTAATGAAAAATGCTAGCTACCGTTCACGCTCTCTAGCTCTGGGTTGAGCAGAACTCACCCTGAACCATTAAAGAAACTAACCTGCAAAATTACACAACACAACCGTTTATCAAAGTTCTATCAAGGGGTTTAGGTCTTATAATAATGTATATATATCGATTAAAAGTAAAGATATGTATATATATCGATTAAAAGTAAAGGTTTATTCACGGTTTCTTAAAATACCCGTGATTGAATATGCGTAAAACGAATTATGAGTTGGTAACTATTAATTCGACGATCCAGTTTTGGGGTTAGGCCTGGATGGTTAAAATCCTTTATATTGGGCCTATAAAGGTTGGATTCTCAAAATATTAAGTTATATATATACCTCGTAGTCAGTAGGTTTAGGAACGGTGAACATATGTTGTAAACTTTGACTGTTGTTGGCGGGATAACTACTGTAAGGATACGACACAATTTAAGATTCACATCAAACGCTACCGTCCGTAAAACTAGAGTATGGGGACAGATTTTGATCAATCGAGCAACAATTTGGTAAGTATAAATGAAATTAAACCAAATTTGTTTAACAACTCTTGCTTCCGATGAGAAAAAGTGTTTGCGACCATAATACAAAAAAAATACGAATCATGAGCCACAGCCTAAGTAGTCCTATAGCCATCTACGATCAACGTTTGCCTTGGACTACAAAGATCTCCTGTGGTTCAACTTATTTTTACAAAGTCATAACGATTGACCAGGCTTGTGACAGGCCATCTGATTTACTGGTATTACTAGTTTATAAAAGTTACTTAAAATAGTTTATGGTAACGGTAGCCAAGATAGAGTTGTTTTTAAATTATGCAAAAGTTGCGAATATTAAAGATCACAACTTGAGTACAAGCTAAAGAAAAACGAAAAGGTTGAATAATATATACCCCATAAAAACATCAATCTGTTTAATATGGTGACACATTTCGTTGAATCAATAGAACAAAACATATGGGTTGAAAACTATGGCGTAGGGCTATTTCGTCATTCCATTACTTTTATCAAAATCTTCCAGAAAATGAATGATTTTACATGCAGGCCTAAATTTGCTTCATACACACTACAACATTCACACATTTATACAAAACTTCATTAGAATGTATATTGTTACTATATCCTTGTCATTACACGAGGAGAGAAGAAACTGACCGCTAATCACTAGATACTATATCTAGAATCTCTATCTATATAACTATGTACAACCTTTTAAATCGGATGTCGTAGTAAAGCAGTTATGTGCACATACATGACCAGTGTTTTTTATATTATATGGTTGTGGATCAATGGTATATTCTTAAATATGCTTGTCGTGTCTACCTGTATCTCATACTGACGTCATTTCGAAGTTTTAAAATCCATCCTGATTTTTCAGGACTTCATCCGCGATGCGGTAATTCGGAGTGCATATAATCCTAATACATTTAGGGATTCACGAACCTTTGGGGACCCTTTTAAAAATACATAGAAATATAAAACACACATATGAGGAACGTTTGGTGCTTTTGTCTGGCGTGTCTAGATTGGGTCCTAAAACCTGGGTTTTGGTCCCTAGCTATATATATGCAAATCATCTGACCGGACTACTTTTACCCCCATAATTCCAAGAGCCAAACACGAGAGATGATACTAGTATCGATCCAGGGCGAGAATGCCTGTATCTATCGATGTTTGGCTTATTGAGCGTTTTGATATCCCCGCCAGATTAATAGGCAATACAAGTAAAACACGTAAATGATCATGTATATATTATAAATAAAAACACAAAAGTTTAGAAGTTGTAAATAGAAGTTTAGAAGTTGTAAATAGAAGTTTAGAAGTTTACAACTGTTGTGATTTCATCCACCATCTTGAAAATCAAAAACAACAAAAACCTTTAAAAATCATCTTATTATAATCATTAATTTTAATAAGAAGCTTTTAAAGGGAAGTAGTACTTAGAAAGGATTTAATGTATTTTAGCTGTCTTCATTTGAAAATAACTGTAATTGACTAAAGCCGGGCATCCATTTGTATGTGATTCGGTGTCCGTAACGGCGTCCTTATCCGTGTCAGTGAAAAATCGGTTATATAGAGAAAATGTTGGGAAGCATCCATTGATCAGTTCCGTATCCGTGTCAGTGTCAGCGTTGACTGAACAGCAACAGCATGTCATTTATTATACATCTACAGCATGGAATGTATTTAAGAAATGTTAGCGACCTCATTTTGGAATCACGGATAAAAAAGTATTTGTAAAACGCTCGTTCTTTCTGCATTAATCTTTCTTTTTTACAGTAAAACAGTGTGACACATTCTCGATTCGTCATAGGGTTGAACTGATTTGAGGTCGAAACGTATTTCAAAAGAGCAATTGTACAAAGTTGGTCAATCCCTTCATTCTTCGGGAGCATGCCGCGTATGGTGTCAGACTGGTCTTCGGGAGCATGCCGCGTATGGTGTCAGACTGGTCTTCGGGAGCATGCCGCGTATGGTGTCAGACTGGTCTTCGGGAGAATGCCGCTTATGGTGTCAGGCTGGTCTTCGGGAGCATGCCGCGTATGGTGTCAGACTGGTCTTCGGAAGCATGCCGCGTATGGTGTCAGACTGGTATTCGGGAGCATGCCGCGTATGGTGTCAGATTGGTGTTCGGGAGCATGCCGCGTATGGTGTCAGACTGGTCTTCGGGAGCATGCCGCGTATGGTGTCAGACTGGTCTTCGGGAGCATGCCGCGTATGGTGTCAGACTGGTATTCGGGAGCATGCCGCGTATGGTGTCAGACTGGTATTCGGGAGCATGCCGCGTATGGTGTCAGACTGGTATTCGGGAGCATGCCGCGTATGGTGTCTGACTGGTATTCGGAGCATGCCGCGTATGGTGTCTGACTGGTATTTGGGAGGATGCCGTGTATGGTGTCTGACTGGTATTCGGGAGCATGCCGCGTATGGTGTCAGACTGGTATTCGGGAGCATGCCGCGTATGGTGTCAGACTGGTATTCGGGAGCATGCCGTGTCAGACTGGTCTTCGGGAGCATGCCGCGTATGGTGTCAGACTGGTCTTCGGGAGCATGCTGCGTATGGTGTCAGACTGGTATTCGGGAGCATGCAGCGTATGGTGTCTGACTGGTATTCGGGAGCATGCCGAGTATGGTGTCAGACTGGTATTCGGGAGCATGCCGCGTATGGTGTCAGACTGGTCTTCGGGAGCATGCCGCGTATGATGTCAGACTGGTATTATTTTGCTGCCGGGTCGTTTGTTACGAAAGTAGCTCATTACAAAATATAATGTGTTGACAGTTCAGGGTTTGGATACTTCTGGAAAAAAACCATGTGCTTTCAATTTGTAATAGGTTCTTTGCGCTTCTCTACTGTAAACAGAATAACATAGAATTGACCTTTGATCACGGACAACTATTGATATTCTCATACGCTTACAGAACAGCCTTTTAGGCTACCCTGATTTCCCTATATCTCGTAGACATATATGGCATCATTGCCTGAAACTCCCATCCAAGTGCCATGTAATGAGGAACTTTATGCGTAGGTAATATTATGAAAAGTTAGTGGATCCTTATTGTCCTCGTAACGGGAGATAACCATTAATTAGCTCAGTTGTGTGTCCATGATAGGGTATTTACTCTTTAACTATAAATATATGTTTGATGGCTATATGATAGTGCTATATGATAGTATTGAGACACATTAGTTATCTGGTTCAAATGGAAACTTAAGAATGTGGTATATTTTAATATAACATCCAATGGACACACTATTGAATCAACGATCAAATATCTTACAGGTCTAAACATTGACAGTTTTTTATCAGGAGAAACCATTGTACATGCTATTATATCAAAAGTTAATGTCCGTCTTAAATGTTTGTACAGACAAGCCATGTATTTATATTTTAAGACAAGAAAGCACCTGCGTTAAGCACGTATTTAATGCCATTTTGACTATTAATTTCATCATGATACCCAAATTTTACTAAAGGTTTAAACATTTGTTTTTATACGTGTCTCAAAATAAAGTCTAAACATTTATTACCTATTTGTAACCAAAGAGAAACAGTAAATAATATTGTTCTTTCAAATATGGGTGTTTTTAAAGTGTAGAAAAGAGAAACAAGAAACTTCGTCTTTATCACGCACAGTCTTTTTTTATGAAAAGTATCCATCTTATTTGACAGAACATTTTGTTTTAGTAAAATATGTAAATAATTATTCCACTAGATTCAGTAAATAACTTTCACTGTCCCCCATTGCTATGGAGCTGCAAATATATATTATTTGTTAGCGCTATTAAAAACTGGAACTCTTTACCTGATAATACAAAGAGGATAATACAAATTAAACATGTTAAATGCTCTGCTAAGAAACACCTTTTGGAGAGAAGTACGACTGAGTAATGAATGGTATTCAGATTTCAAAAAGTGTCATTTTACGTTATATTAGTAACTCGTAGATTATTATGTGTGTACTCTTGGAGTTATATTATAGAAACACCGATGTCAAAATACACTTCCAAACATCTAAATCAATGCATGGTTTGTTTACATTTATGTCACCAGTTGACTATTTTAATGAATTATTTTAACTTGATATGTATAAGGATCCCATTGGAAATCAGTCAAAAGAAATATAAAAAGATCGGACAGGGAAAGTAGCATTCAAGGAGGACAGTCAACCACAAAACACAGAAACAAACACGCAAACAGACAAACAAGAACGCAAAAGCAATAATAAATGCAAAGGACATTACAAACACAAAATGGTTGACAATAGGTCTACCGCCTTGGAACGGTCAGTGGCAAAGTAGGCCACTAGGGGTTTAAAACCCGGTTATAGGGTGCACCAAACCTCACACTTACCCTACTGTCATGCCATTAAAACAGGACAGAGTAAATCAAGAAATCCCCGCCATGATCTAATCTCTAACCAACAAGGCAGCATCAATAGGCAATATAAGTAAAACACAAATATGCTCGTGTAAATATAATACAAAAAAACAATAGCCTAGAAAGCCACAATGAAGGTACTCACTGACTTGGCAGAAGCCAGAGCAGTAAGAGAATAAACCATTAAGGGCACGACAAGAAAGATCATGGACTTTAGGTAGGCGTCATCATAGGGTCCACAGCCTGTCCGGTCATCGTACAATTAAAGAGGAAAGCATAGTGGCGAACTGTAAAAGGATCCACCACCAAGCATGCAGTACGTTGCAAAATGATAGGGTCATAACCTCTTTTGATAAACTTTTTAACAAGTTTAACAAAGATAGTATGAAAGTGATCATGACCAAGAATCTTACGAAGTTTATAAATCACATCACCATAGAAGTCAGGTTGTGATAGTCCTTGTCGCAGAAGAGTCCTTAAATTACTTTTATATTTGGAAAGAAGATCAGGGTTACGATAATAACATTTTGCAAAGGTTTTACGAAGTTTATGATAACAGTAGCCCTGATTGAGTAACTTTTTAGTTATACAAAGATTACGAATATTAAAGTCCTAAACTCGAGTAGAAGCTCTAGAAAAACGAATAAGTTGAGACACATACACCCCATAAGAAGTTGCTCGGGGAACATCCCCATCCAAGTTGGGGATAATTAACAATGTCAAAATCAAAATCATCTCTCTTGTCATAGATTTTGCTAATTATTTTACCATTTTCAATCGAGAGATCTAAATCAAGAAAAGAAGCGTTATTATCGGATATATTAGCTTTGTTAAGCTGAAGTTCTTTAGGATAAATAGAATTAACCATAGTTGGAAAGAAAGGGTTGTCAATGTTCAATATGTCATCCAGATACCGAGAGGTGTCATTAAAGGCTTCAATAACATCTGCCTGGGTATCTGGTGAAAGACCCAACATGAAATCCCTTTCATAGCAAAATAAGAACAAATCTGCGACAAGTGGTGCACAGTTCGTACCCATAGAGATACCAACAATTTGTCTATAAACGGTGGTTCCATACCTGACGAAAATATTATCTAATAGGAAGATGAGTGCTTCACAAACTTCATAGCAAGTCCACATAGTATAATTGTCTAAACTACCGTTAGTAAAAAATGCTTTTATATTATTACATGCCAAAAAAGTAGTATTTTCTCTAGCGAATGTTTTTTGAATAAGAGAAATTAGCTTGTCTTTAATAAGGTGATGTGGTAAGGTTGTATATAGTGTAGAGAAGTCATAAGTGCTTATTGATGAAACTTGACCTTTATTGAAAATTTTATCAAGAACGTCTCCTGAGTTTTTTATAGACCAAAATAAATTAATCCCAGAGTTTTCATAAGTTTTATCACAATATAGTTTAACGTGATCTTTAACGGCAGATGGATTTATGGGCCATCCATCGGAAAAGTTCGAATGTTTCTGTGATATATTTTCTAATTTAAGATAGACATTCAAATCCAAATACTTTATGATGTTTAAAACTCTGTTATATGGAACATTGTGATATGTGAAGCAGTCTGTGTGATATTATCTTGACAAGCTATGCTTAAAACTGAGATTATTTAAATAATCTGTATATATGTATCTGTAGCTCGAAATAAAGAAGAAAAGGAAGAAGAAAAGAAATTAAATGTTAATGTTCAGTTTTCAAGGAGTTATCGTCAAAAAAAAAGATAGATTGTCGTGAACTTCTGCTGGACTAGCTTATAAATATAAGGTTCTGCTGGACTAGCTTATAAATATAAGGTTCTGGTTGACTAGCTTATAAATATAAGGTTCTGCTGGACTAGCTTATAAATATAAGGTTCTGGTGGACTAGCTTATAAATATAAGGTTCTGGTGGACTAGTTTATAAATATAAGGTTCTGCTGGACTAGCTTATAAATATAAGGTTCTGCTGGACTAGCTTATAAATATAAGGTTCTGGTGGACTAGCTTATAAATATAAGGTTCTGCTGGACTAGCTTATAAATATAATGTTCTGCTGGACTAGCTTATAAATATAAGGTTATACCGTTATAAATGAAAAGAATAGTCTGCTATGATCCTGTATCCTTCTTTTGAAGTCATTGATATACTTAAAGTGGCAATGACCACTTTAAAAAGTATCGAATAATATCACTGCATGAACATGTTTTATATTTTAATTGATATTTTGATAATTTTGATATTAAAATGTCAAGTTCGTATTAACATCGGTTTAAGATCAATATATAAAAACGCCTAAAATTTAGGTCATAGGATCTGGCAGGCAAAATGTCAACCCAATAGCCTAAACAGGTGTAGCGCTATCGATGTGGACAGACACAAACATACACACTTTTCACAATGCCGAATGTATAATATGTCCAAATACATCAAAGACAACGTAACTATTTTGATATATTATTTTAAATAGTCCATTAATATAACATGTACAGGTTTAAAGTCCACAAGCTTTGGAAATCATGTAACCTAAATATATTAACAAAGATAACACAGAAAATGTACATTCAGTTGTAAAATAATAAGAAATACACTAAATTTCGAAATTAAAGATTTAAAACTAACACATAAATGATTATGTATATATGAATATAAAAAGCAAAAGGCTATTATTTAATTTAAATAGTCCAATAATATAAGACATGTACAGGTTTAAAGTTCACAAGCTTTGGAAATCATGTAACCTAAATATATTAACAAAGATAACACAGAAAATGTAATTGTGTGAGGTTCATTCAATTGTAAAATAATAGTACGAAATACACTAAATTTCAAAATTAAAGATTTAAAACTAACATATAAATGATTATGTATATATGAATATAAAAAGCAAAAGGCTAGAAAGCCACAAGGCAAGTACCTAATGATTTGGTAGAAGCCAGAACAACAAGATAACAAACTATTAAGGGTACGACAAGACAAGATTTAAGACAAGCATCAGACGCTACCGTCATAATAGGGTCCACAATCTGTCCTGTCATCGAACAATCAAAGAGGAAAGCATAGTGACGAACTGGAATGGGTCAAACACTAAACATGCAGTACGTTTTTAAAATGTTTGATAAAGATTGTACGAAAGTGATCATGTCAAATGATCATGAAACATTTGCAAAATACGTCAACATAGATGTAAGGTTGTGATAGTCCTTGTCGTAGTAGAGTTCTTAAATTAAATTTATGTTTTAGGAGTAGATCAAGTTTTTTCGAAATTGATGGAAGAAGCCTTTTCAGTTATACAAAGTTTGCGAATGTTAGAGTCCTCAATTCCTACAAACTGTAGATAAAGAATAAAAGTAGGTATAAAAATCGAACAGGAAAAGTAGCATTCAAGGAACAAAGAACGACTTTATATAAAGATGAATAAAAGGGAAGATAAGGCATCACAAACACACAAGGGTTGACAATAGGGCTACCGCCTTGGAACGGTCAGAAACAAGTTCAAAAACATAAAATACCCCATACAATATTGCGAGTTGATGGTTCCGTTTTATTATTCGATTGTTTTTGTTTTTAAAAAAATCAAGGATATTCTGGAAACAGCTTATGTGGACTAAAATGCTATTTTAAAGATGTATCTAATAATCCCAATCGGTTCCTAATTGTTTCGTTATAGTTCACGAACTGCCCACATGTTCTTCATATCTGTAGGTTTAACAATTTCGAGTGCCATGTTTGAAAAAAGTCTGCGAAAGCTTAAATGCAGATCTAATGTCCACACCTTCTGAAATCAATAGCTTTTTTTTCACAAGTCCATCATCTTGATGATTCCATTCATATGGTTCGGTGCCTTGTACAAGATTTTCAGACGTGGTTGGAAAATCGTCTAGACAGGGATTTCCAGATAGTTCCGCTTTTTCTAAAACTCGATTGACTTTTTCAAAGAAGTAGTGTTCATATCCGATCCCCGCCATGATGAAAATGACCTTAAAGTATAACAAATCAGTATTAGCAAACCACAATGTGAAAAGGCTGTATATTTAATATATTAATAAGCAAAACAGTACTGCAATAACCCTGGAAAGATGGGGCTTAACTCCTATTACCTTACTTATTGATATAAGAAATACAATATTTCTAATTAACAAATTAAAAAAGAAATTATCCTGCTGTCCAACGATAGCAATGTTGTGTTATAACGTTAAATATATATTCTTTATTAAATGTAAAATTTTGTATTTTTCAAATGAATATACTATGCTAAACAACTAAACATATAATTGCATGAGAGGTTTGTCTTACTAGGTTTTTGCTTTTTTGTATATTCATATATACATGATCATTTATGTGTAATTACTTATATTTCCTATTAATGCGGACTTGTTTGCTGGAGAATATGACATAGCGGGGATATCTTTATTTACAACGTCCCGTTTTATTGGGATGACAATAAGGTAAGAGTGAGGTTTGGTGCACCCTAGAACCTGGTTTAAACCCCCATCGGCCTTTTTTGCCACTGACCGTTCCAAGGCGGTAGCCCTATTGTCAACCCTTTTATGTTTGTGACGTCAAATCTTGCCATATATTCATCTTTGTAATTATTGTCTGTGCGCGTTTTTGGGCTGACTGTGCTCCTTGAATGCTATATTTGCTGTTCGACTTTTATACTCCTTTCTGGGCTTTCGTTATCTAAATTTGTATGCACATGATCCTCTTGTCGTTATATCTATATTGCCTTTGCGTGTTGCCTAGTTTGTCAACCCTTTTATGTTTGTGGTGTCGCATACTTTGATTTTATGTTTCTTTATTTATTTTATTTGTTCTATAGGACCATTTTTCTCATTTTGTATGCATGTTTTTGGTTGGTTGTGTATGTGAATGCTACATTTCCTGTTCGACTTATATACCTAGTTTTGTTTTGCATGTATATCACTTTGATTTTTCCAATACTAGATATTTTGTTGTAACAAATGTTTTTGATTTGATCAGCA
This sequence comes from Cyrtodaria siliqua, assembly GCA_037043455.1. Lineage (NCBI taxonomy): Eukaryota > Metazoa > Mollusca > Bivalvia > Adapedonta > Hiatellidae > Cyrtodaria > Cyrtodaria siliqua. The sequence continues at coordinate 149,683 of JAWPHD010004378.1, forward strand.
TAAGACATGTTTTTGTAAACAGATAAATCCGAGTCCGCTTCTTTATACACTTGTTTGTGTTTGTTGTTCTAAAGGTTATCTTTTCTCTATTTATTGACATTCACACTAACAATAGTGACAATAGTGCTGTTACTTACTGATCCTTTGGGATCATCGAGCTCCATTCATTTGCATTTTATATTACCTCTCATGAACTGACATAATACATCCGACTGTTCTCTTGTTTGTGTTCTTGTTTCCAAAACGATCCACTTTACCTTATTTGCTTACTTTGAGTATAATTATGTTCTATGATACGAATAAGAAAATATCGGGATGAAAACAAGACGGACGAGCTTTACCTGTGTTCCGATAAGATGCGGCCAGGAAAACCAAGTGACAGCTGCCAGGATAGTTGGGAAACAAAGAAATGCCATTACAATAAAACCAATGGAGTCCCATCTTCGTGTTGAGGTCTGGTATTTTTTAAAGAAAACAACATGTAACGCTTCCCAGTGATGAACTCCTGTAATAAACGTAACATTGTATGATTAGTTTCAGTCACAAACACGTGTAATGCACGCCATATTGTCAGAGGATATAGCCTGGGGGATTCCTTTCTTTACACTATTGGAAGGGCAATAGTGTAAGTGTGAGATTATGTGCATCTTCGAACCTTGGTGTAAACCCGGTAGTATTTTTGTCGCTGACCGTTCCAAGGAGGTTGACCTATTGTCAGCCCTTTTATATAGATAAACACATAGAACAGGAAAAGTAGCATTCATGGACACCAGTCAACCACAAACACACAGAAACAAAGAACAACTTTAAAGATGAATAAAAGGCCAAATAAGACATCACAAACACAAAAGGTTTGACAATAGGGCTACCGCTTAGGAACGGTCAATCCCCGCCACGAACTATTCTCTAACCAACAAGGCAGCATTAATAGGCAATATAAGTAAAACACAAAAATACTCGTGTATATATGAATACATAAAAAACAATAGCATAGAAAGCCACAAAGCAGGTACTCAATGACTTGGCAGAAGCCAGAGCAACAAGAGAAAAAACCATTGAGGGCACGACAAGACAAGATTGCAGACAAGCATAAAACGTCACCGTCCTTTTGGGCTTTAGGTAGACATCATCATAAGGTCCACAGCCTGTCCGGTCATCGCACAATTAAAAAGGAAAGCATGGTGGCGAACTGTAAATGGCTCCACCACCAAGCATGCAGTGCGTTGCAAAATGATAGAAAACAAGTTTAACAAAGATTGTATAAAAGTGATCATGAACAAGGATCTTACGAAGTTTGTAAATCACGTCACCATAGAAGTCAGGTTGTGATAGTCCTTTTCGCAGAAGAGTTCTTAAATTACTTTTATATTTGGAAAGAAGATCAGGGTTACGATAATAAAATCTTGCAAAGGTTTTACGAAGTTTATGGTAACGGTAGCCCTGATGGAGTAACTTTTTAATTATACAAATATTACGAATATTAAAGTCCTCAACTCGAGTAAAAACTCTAGAAAAACGAATAAGTTGAGAAATATAGACCCCATAAGAAGTTGCTCGGGGGTCACCCCCATCTAAATGTGGATAATTAACAATAGCAAAATTAAAATCACCTCTCTTGTCATATATTTGCTAATTATTTCACCATTTTCAATGGAGATATGTAAATCGAGAAAAGAAGCGTTAGTATCAGAAAAAATAGCTTTGCTAAGTTGAAGTTGTTTAGGGTATCTATTATTAAGCATAGTAGAAAAAAAAGGGTTGTCAATGTTCAATATGTCATTCAGATACCGAGACGTGTCATAAAAGGCTTCAATAACATCTGCCTAGGTATCTGGTGAAAGACTCAACATGAAATCTCTTTCATAAGGGTGCACAGTTCGTACCCATAGGGATACCAAAACTCTGTCTATACACGGTCGTTCCATACCTGCCGAAAACATTATCTAATAGGAATATCTGTGTTTCACAGATTTCTTGGCAAATCCACATAGTGTAATTGTCTAAACTGCCGTTTTAATATTATTACAGGCCAAAAATGTAGTATTTTCCCTAATGAATGTTCTTTTAATAAGAGTATGAATTAAGTGTTGTTTAACGGCTCATCAACACAGTAAATGCTATTTAGAGCCGCCCCAGAGAGAGGGAAAGGATACATAGAAATCCGGGAACCGTGCCCTACTCTTATTATCGAATGGATTCCTATGGTTCTTTAACGTGCTCGGAGGATAGACCGATACACGGGACCGCCCTGTTTACTTCCCCATCCGACGGACGAGTCTAATGGAAAGTGTAAGATCACACCGACAAAAGGAGGATTGAACCCGGGGCCTCCGGTTACAAATCCGCCACGCTATCTACTGCGCCACGCCAACCCTCGTTTAATAAGAGCAGTAAGCTTGCAAGGTGATGTGGTAAGGTTATATATAGTGTAGAGAAGTCATAAGTGCTCATAGATGAAATTTGACGTTTATTGCACATTTTATCAAGAACGTCTCCTGAATTTTTAATAGACCAAAACCAATTTATCCCAGAGTTTTCATACGTTTTCGTACCATATTGATTAATGTGATCTTTAATGACAGTAAGACAAGAAGTTAAAAGTTTGGAGATGTGTGTGGTGGTGCAGGCACTAGAATTCGAAATAAAGCGGGCCTTATACGGATTATTACGTAAGTTAGGAATCCAGTACATAGTTGATTCTGCTTTTCGTCTACCACAGCCTTGAAAGTAGTGTGGAAACAACATCATCCTCAGTAGATTGAACTGGATTATACGAGTTAGTGCTACCGAGTTCCAGAGATAAAACATTGACGTAATGTAGGCATCAAACAATAATTATTAGCTGCTTTATCAGCAGGAACTGAAACAAATTTATTATGAAATTCTTGAATTCCCGATAAGGAAAACCTAGGTCTCGGAGGAAGTAAAGAGGGTTAGCATTAAAAAATTTAAAACGTGTATCTATAATTGTAAAAATTGACTTTTTCCAAGTAGAAAGAGAGTTTGGGTTCGCATGTTCTCTACGACAGAATTTTATGCTAAAATCGCAATGCATTGGCCGATCTGAGCACGACAGGCATTACAATCGATAGTTGGAGTTAATCTATTCTTAGGACCTTTCGAAAACAGATGTCAAATACGTTTATCAAAAATAGCAAAATTACCATTGATGACATGACCTGCTTGAGCATAGCAAAATGTTGATGTGTGACATTCACATTCCTTAGGAGTAGGAGTGTTATTTACTATATCAAGGTCAGAAACTAATTTGTTGTAGTTGAAAATAATATTTATAATAGGTTTTTTATACTTATAACAAATTACAGGACTTTCGGAGTTTTTTAAATATTTAGAGATAGAATCAACTACATGATTATCTCGAAAAATACTAGGAATATCAATGATATCAATAGCTTTATTAAGATACAGTGTTTTTAGAAAATGCCTGGCGTGATCATATTCCTTGTCGATAGGGGTCGAAGAACATGTTGTGTGTAGCTTTGAATTATGGAAGCAGTGTTGTACAAATGATGTGTACGAATGAAAATTGTGTCTGCTTCCTAGTCGAGCATGTTAAGTAAGAAATGGACAAAGAGGTAAGTCGTGATTTCTTTTTTTAATTTTAAACCTTTTATGTTTGTGATGTCACATATATTGCCTCTGATTTATCCTAGCTACTTTTCCTGTTCGACTTATCTTCTTTTAGTATCATGCTGTGTACATCTGAAATATATTGTTCCTCGTGCTTGCAATCAGGACTGTTATTCATTCCGATCTGAGCCTGATATTTATATACAAATATCGGTGGCACATTTTTGTAAATACTTTGTTGTTTTTTTACTTTAACTTCGAATAGGTGATTCCACTACTCCAGCCTTTAAAGGTTGAATGCTTTTTAATTTAGTCTGTTGGCTGTTGACTTACTCAGCCTTCATAACCTCTTCCATTTTGTTTATTTCATTCATTATTTTCGCATTTAGGGAAAAGCATTTGTTACAAACTGGGACCATACGCCACTGGTCATGGAATGGTATGCAAATTCCCTCATTGAAGGTTCCATGTTCACTGTCAGATGCATACCATCTTCGGATGGCTCAAATATTCGTATTATTGACATTTACATATTGAGATCTGTTCAAAGCCAGGCTAGAGGGCGTGAACGGTAGCAAATATAGATAAAAATCGAAAAGGAAAAGTAGCATTCAAGGACGACAGTCAACCACAAACACACACAGAAACAAAGAACAACTTTAAAGATTAATAAAACGCCAAATAATACATCACAAACACAAAAGGGTTGACAATAGGGGTACCGCCTTGGAACGGTCAATAGCAAAAAAGGCCGCTGTGTGTTTAAACCGGTTCAAGGGTGCACCAAACCTCACTCTTACCCTGCTGTCATCCCTAAACAACAGGACAGTGTAAATAAAAATAATTCCCGCCGAGTTTACCCCTTACATTAGAGAAAGCTAGATAGGTGTTATAAGAAACAAAAACAGAAATGTTCATGTATGTAATATATGAAAAAATAAGTTAAACCTAAGAAGCTAATGTCATATGTACTCGAGGACTTGTCCTCAGTCAGAGCATCAAGAGGAGAACCGTTAAGGGCACGACAAAACGGCGTGAAGAACATTCATCAAACGGTTCCCGCCTTAAAAGATTTAGGAACATGTTGTCATAGAGTCCACCGCCCGTCCGGTCGTTGCACAATCAAAGAGGAATTGAATTGAATTGAATTGGATTTTATAGTCGCACCAACAGCTAAGGTCATATGGCGACTTTCCAGCTTCTACTGGTGGAGGAAGACCCCAGGTGCCCCTCCGGGTAATTTTCGTGCACGGGTGGGCACCTGGGTAGAACAATCAAAGAGGAAAGCAAAGTTGCAAACTGTAGAAGAGTCCGTAACTAAGCATGTAGTGCACCGCAGAATACTTCGGTCGTTACCTCTGTTTATAAATTTTCTAATAATTTTAATAAATAACTCACGACCGATAATCTTCCGAAGTTTGTAAATCACATCTCCATAAAAGACGGGTTGTGATAAACCCTGTCGCAGACGTCTTTTAAGGTTGCTATTATATTTGTCGAGCAGATCAGTGTTACGATAATAAAACTTAAAAAAGGACTTACGTACAGGTATGTTAACGGTAACCCTGTTTGAGGAGCTTTTCAGTAATGTTAAGATTACGGAGGTTGAAATCATGGACACGGCTACAAACTCTGGCAAAACGAATTAACTGAGAAATATACTGGGGATATCCCCCTCCAAATTTTAGTTATGACTACTTCATTTTCAATAGGAAGAGGTAAATCAAAGAACGGAGATACAGAATCCGAAAAGTTAGCTTTATTGAGTTTTAGTTCTGGAGGATAAATGTTAGGACCCATAGAAGAAAAGAAAGGATTATCCAAATTGAGTATATCATCCAGATAACTTGAGGTGTTATTAAAAGCGTCGGTGACATCAGCTTGTGTATCTGGAGAAAGGCTCAACATAAAGTCACGTTCGTAGCAATATAAAAACAAATCTACGACAGCTTATTCCAATACCGTTCATGAACAGTCTCAATCAAATCGATTAGTATTGTTTATATTTATCGTGTTCGGCGAAATCCAAATTTTTCTTTTCATACTGCTTTTTTTTAAACATACTGAAGGTTCCATTTTCACCAACATATGCATACCATCTTCGAAATTACACCATGTTTCGTACTTTTGACATTGTAAATATTGTGTAGGCGACCAAAGTGGTGTAGGCGAGAAAAAGCAGATAAACATGCACTTACTGCTTGGATGAAAACTATTTCAGAAATTGTTGAATTACGTATTTTGTTTTACGAATCAAATCCATCCCTGCTTCCACGGCCTTCCACTCACAATTTACGACACCTTAAGAAGGGTATTCAGAAGTTACATACTAAATTTGCTCTGGTTCCAGCAGACAAAGCTTCCAACAATATAATTATTGTCTGACGACTACATTATATCAATACTTTATATGCTGAGCTAGCGAGCACTTCTGCTTATGTTACAACACCTCTGCTGGAGACGGACATTGTTTCCCAGCATGTGACATTTATGGAGACTATAAAGGTTTCTGTAATTAGTAAGCAGACGAAGCTCCCTACAATGTACTGGATACCCAAACTTCACAAAATTCCTTACAAAGCACGTTTTATCGCTAATTCTAGTTCATGTACCACGACCAATATATCAAAACTATTGACTTCCTGACTTTCCGCGATTAAAGAACATATTGTAAAATATTGCGGAAAGGCCTTCGAGAACTCAGGAATCAATCTGTTTTGGTCTATCAAAAACTCTGGAGAAGTTCTTGACAAACTACGGTGTAAGCATTTTCATGCCTCTTCTCTAAGCACCTACGACTTTTCTACACTGTATACTACACTACCACATCATCTTATCAAAGAAAAATTGCTTCAGCTTATTCAGAAGACATTTGCTAGAGAAGGTACAACTTTTCTAGCTTGTAATAATGTCAGGGCTTTCTTTACTAACGCCCCCATTGATAAGTATAATATGTGGACTTGTACTGATGTTTGTAGAGCCTTATCTTTTCTTCTGGATAACATCTTTATAAGATACGGTTAAACTATTTACCGCCAGGTTGTTGGTATTCCTATGGGTACTAACTGTGCGCCACTTGTTGCAGATTTGTTTTTGTACATCTATGAAAGAGATTTTATGTTGAGTTTGTCACCTTCTAGCCAGGGTGAAATTATTGATGCCTTTAATAATACTTTTCGGTATATTGATGACATACTCAATATTGATAATCCGTTCTTTGCTCATATGGTTACTAACATTTATCCACCAGAGCTCACGTTGAATAAAGCCAACAGTTCGGATACTGTAGCAGCATTTCTCGATCTTCATCTCTCGATTTCAAATGATTGTATTCATACTAAAATCTATGATAAGAGAGATGATTTCAATTTTAACATCGTTAACTATCCACACCTGGATGGAGATGTACCTCGTGCTACCTCATATGGGGTGTATATCTCCAAGCTCATTCGATTTGCTAGAGCGTGTAATGATGTTATAGACTTCAATGATCGTAATCAAGTTATTACAAGTAAACTTCTTCAGCAGGGTTTTCGTTATCACAAACTACGTAGATCTTTCTCTAAATTCTACCGCCACAACGAGGGCCTGCTGGAAAAGTACAACACCAACCTTAAAACACTTCTGCGACTAGGCATATCACAACCCTCATTTTATGGAGATGTGGTCTATAAACTTCGAAAGTTAAAGGGTTCTGACGGGTTTCCTGACCGCTTTACAAATTTAATCAGGAAGTTCGTCAGAAAAGGATATAACCCCTTGGTTTTACAGCGCACTGCATGTTTAGTGATTGACCCCTCTACAGTCAGTCATTACGCTTCACTTTTCACTTGTGCGATGACTGGACTACCTCTTGGGACTCTATGATTGTACCTACTGAAACCCCAACTAAGGGAGGTGGGTGCATGAGCTTTCGTCCCTCGGGTTTTCTGGTCGTACCCTAGATTGGTCTTCTCTTTAGCTGCAACTACTATGGTTGTTCAGTACGATTCTGGATACATCCTGAGATGTTTATTATTTTGTATGTATATCTTTAGTTGGTTTCTCTGGATGTGGACTTTATTGTTAGAGATTTCCTTTTGATGGGATTTAGTTTTGTTTACACTGTCTTGTCTATTTGGGCGCTGAAGACAGGATAATAGCGAGGATTGTGCGCATATAAAACCGATTCAAGCTAACCAGTAGGTCTTATTGCCTACTGACCGTTCCAAGTCGGTAACCCTGTCTTCACCACCCTTTCTGTTGTTTTTTGTCTCTTTCATTGTAGTTTCAAGTCCTTGTTTGCAGTACAGTGCGGACCTACGATGCCATTGCGTTCGGACGCTGTGGTTTCTATAAGACCCTATATATCAATTTGTTCAACATGGGATTAGAGGGCGTGAACTGTAGCACGCATTGTTCACTACCGTCTCAAGCAAAATAAGTATAGAAGTCGAACAAGAAATGCCGCGTTCATAGAATACAGTAAACACAAAAGCACGCAAAACGACAAACATGAAGAATGGCAATGTTAATAAGGAATAAAGGCATATGACGTCACAAACACAAAAAGGGTTGACAATAGGGCTACCGCCTTGGAACTGTCAGTAGCAAAAAAGGCCGATTGAGGTTTAAACCAGGTTCTACGGTGCACCTTTACCCTACTGTCATCCCAATAAAACGGAAACAGTGTAAATAAAAACTATTACTATTCTCTTACCAACAAGGCAGCATTAATAGGCAATATAAGGAAAACACAAAGATGCTCGTGTATATATAAATACAAAAAAAACAGAGGAAGGTATTCAGTGACTTGGCAGAAGCCAGAGCAACAAGAGAATAAACCATTAAGGGTACGACAAGACAAGACTGCAGACAAACATCAAACGTCATCAAACGTCACCGTCCTTTTGGGCTTTAGGTAGACGTCATCATAGGGTCCACAGCATGTGCGGTCATCGTACAATTAAAAAAAAATAGCATATTAGCGAACTGTCAATTTGTCCATCACCAAGCATGCAGTGCTTTGCAAAATGATAGGGTCATAACCTCTTTTGATAAACATTTTAACAAGTTTAACAAAGATAGTATGAAAATGACCATGTCGGTTTTATTGAGTTTGTTCATGAGAAGTAGATATACAAATTGAAAGGGAAAAGTAGCATCCAAGGACGACAGTCAACCACAAACACACACAGAAACAAAGAACAACTTTAACGACGAATAAAAGGCAAAGTAAGACATAACAAACAAAAAAGGTTTGACAATAGGGCAATGTTCAGTGGCAAACAAAGGTCGCTGTGGGTTTAAACCAGGGTGCACCAAACCTCATTCTTCCCAATAAACGTGACAGTGTAAATACAGATATTCCCGCCAGGTTATAAGGTTTTTCGAAGTTTATGGTAACGGTAGCCCTGCTGGAGTAGCTTTTTAGCTATAAACATATTACGAATATTAAAGCCCTCAACACGACTACAAGCTCTAGAGAAACGAATGGGTTTATATAAGGTGTAACACCTCTCATGCACATTAGCACCGTCAGGTTATCACATCATCCACATTTCGAAGTACGCATTTGTAAAGTAGCTTTGTACCAAACTTTCGGTCATAAAGGGCACAATTTCTGCCGTACAAGTATTCGTTTTCTTATTGTATGTTCTTATCAATAGTTTTGAATTATTGTCGTGTACTATATGGTTGACATTGCTCGTGCCTAAAATACTTGGTTGAAAAAAAATCACTTGAAAATATCTAATCGATTTTGGTGTTTTTTTCCAAAGATGGTTGACCAATATACTTTAATTGTTGTTAACATTAAATTATGTTATTCATGTTATATCTGTTTTTATTCTAATTTGTCTTAGACTTGTAGTATGGTCGGTGAAATTGCCTTTGATGAATGCATAATATTGAATCGTTTAATTCAGGATAAACAAAGGGACGGCGGTTTACCATATTCTTAAATTTCGATATACTCTTAACTTCCGATAAATGGAATTAAGGGTACGGACAGGGTCACTAAGTACACCATACCTCGTTGGTTAAGTAAGCTGATCTCGGTGTTTAAATAAACCTCCTCGCTGAGACCAGCCTCTATCTTTTACGTGTTTAATTGTTGTATATTCTGTATCATTTAATTAGATTGTCTTTATTTGCTTAGTTATATATATTACCGTTCAAAATTGGTATTGTAAAATAGAATTAACACATTAACGTGTATTACCACTGATCGTTGTTTATAACATGTACGTGGTTAATATATATGTGCTATTTGCAATATATACTTCTACAAAAGAAGTTTAGCAAGTAAATTGAATGGCAAATTCATTTGCGCATATTCTAGGCTATGCGCGGCAGAGGTCATATAATAACAATAACAATATAACAGTATAATTAACACAATTAGCAGACATATGCAGGGCATTGTGTTTGAAACGCTATCTGCGAAAAAAAATAACAGATTTTAATCTCTACTTTACAAATATTATAATTTTGTTCTTATATCTATGTAAAGGGAAGCAATTTTATTTTTAAAAAAAATGATTCGTTATTGCATTATAATGATAAGGTTAGTATCCAGTGATTTTGCGGATTTTATAAGTTGAAACCCAAAAATAACTGTTATTTATTTAACCATGTTCTTTATCATATTGGTATTTTAAATGTTTTAACTAAATGGGAGATAACTCTGATACTTACATTGGATCAAAACTAATTAGTGAAAGAGAAGATCCCCCTATGTCATGCAAATGTTTTATAATACTTCACATTATAAAATAGCATTCTTTAAGCTAAATGTACATAAGGGCTTGCTAAACTTATTTTTCTCAGTATATGTTCGTCAAATCCACAAATCCAAATTTGAACCAAACACTTGAACTGCTGTTCTGCTTAAAATATTGACATGTGTTGTGCATTTGCAAGAATATACGAAATACAAATGGAATGCTTGCCTGTTATATGAGGTGGTATTTGAGGTACCCACACGTGAGAACCGGTCTGCACCAATGATACGATATAACTCCAAAGGATTGGATTTGTTCTTAACGTCGTTGGATTGTACCAAGGATTTCCAGGCGTCTTGTAAACCGCGTACCATAAGTTGCCCGCCATCCAGCAAAAAAATAAAACTACAGTCGTGGCTAATCCCCATAGCCACTTCTTGTTCACAATTCCCATGATGAGGTACATGCTCCCAAGGATAAGGAGAAGGGCCATGGATGCGTTGATCTCTAACGCTCCATGTTTGACTTGGTTTTCAATGCCAGCACATCGAAATTGAGCCAGGAAAAGCATCGTTAGCATGGCATTGCATGGAATAGTAAAAAAATGAACAAACTTGATCATGAAACCTTGATGTGTAATGGAGAAGCTGTACGTTTGGTACAGAAGATCAAAGAAGTCCCACTGAGCACGTGGTACGATTAACCACCAATTGAGAAACTTCTGACATTTGGTTTTGCCTGGAATATTTCTCCATGCTGGCGCAGCTTCATCATCGCCTGCATAAACTGGTTTGCGCTTCGCCTCAACTGTTCTTTCAATTATCTGTTCAGAAATCAGCGTCATTCCTTTATAGATAAGATCGTTTAGATATATCTCTTCGACGGCTTTTTTAACTTCCTCTGTCCAATGACTTCTCGAAAACAGATAAAGGTTTATAATAAACTGCTGTCCATTGTCGCTTTTATAAACTTGCGCTTTGTAGAAAACAACACCGACTTTTCTTTGTGGGTCATTTAATACATTGTCTACATACGTGTTTACGTCTTCGTCTAACTGATAACCTCTTCTGTCTTCTCGACATTTTAAAACCTGTGTGTAAATATGTTCTTTGACAAGCTCGCCTGGAACGACAGCCATTGTTTCAAAGATCTGAAATATAGTATGAATATTTTTTTATAAAACGCAATCGAAATACACCTAATTGTAGAGCTGGTGTTTAAAACGGCAGGAATGTCAATAATGTTCTAGAAAGTTAGCTATTTTTTAATTATAACAGTAGTAAAGAACCATAGTTGTATATATGTGATTATTGTTTTTTCCGAAATTATCGTTGTATCCTTAAATATTAAATTTGTTGAAATGGAGTGCCTTTGGATAATCTTATCCCATCCCATGTTGGTAAACAAAGAAAAAACAATGTACATGTAACCATAACTTCTCAAGAGTTATAGGACATATTTTGACATTTTTTTTCTTAAATGATCAGTATATCTCACTTTAAAACTATATTTTAGAACAGAGGTAACTCGTGAGCATAGTTCAAAGGGTGGTCACTTTTGCTTTTTAAATAACTGCTTAAATTGGCCTTTTCTCCTGTTTGGGTACATAATGCTATAAGATTATGTCTACCAAACTAATATGGTGGGGTATTTCAACTCAGTATCGGTCAAGAAAATACTTTTAATATATTATAATAAATACTGATAAAGGTGATCCTTTGAGAGCAACAAACACAATTAAGAGAATAAAGCAGCAGACTCGGTTTTATTGAGTCTGTTCATGAGGAGTAATGCAACACTTCTCACGCCCCCTAGCACCGGCTTAAGTGGTATTCTACTTTAAGCCACCTATATTGGGCTCGTTGGTCCCAAAGGACCAGTAAAAGTAACACTACTGATTCGTAGCACGGGGAGACTTTTTACAGCCGCCACACTGCACTAAACGAACGCTTGTGTGAATGCTAATAAATACTGATAAAGGTGATCCTTTGAGCGCAACAAACACAATTAAGAGAATAAAGCAGCAGACTCGGATTTATTGAGTATTTCATGAGAAGTATAGAAAGAAGCAACACTTCTCACGCCCCCTAGCACCGGCTTAAGCGGTAAACTTGAATTCTATGTTATATTCTAAGAACTACCACGTGCATTCATGCCAAACCAAGGATAAAGGTTTGGATTATTAGTATACCCCACTTCAGTTTATAAAGAAATGTATAGGTGAAACTCGAAGAAATGTTCATACCATCGACTATTCCAATATACTTATGGTTATAACGTTATGCGTTTTGTATATTCAAAGTGAAATAAAAAAAATTCATCCAGCTTTAATTTTATATTCTGTTGTTGTCTTCCGTGATAGAAGTAGTTCTTCTGACATTGACTAATGATAATAGATATACGAGTAAGAAGGAGCGAGAGAATCGCAGCAAAAAAACAACAAAAAATTTTAAAAAAAACTTAGAACAGAAAAACACAAGCAAGGTTATACGTTAAGCGTAATATAGCTGTAGAGAGAAAATAATATTATAATTATCTGGATAGGAACTGAAGAATAAATTGTAATAATATATTAGGTCAGGGTATCAGGTTAGGTGCTTAATCAGAATTGAGAAAGAATGTTGATTATCAAGAGTATATCCCAGACGTTTTTTTCTCACCAGACACATTATTCGCCGAAGTACTGAAAACCTTAAGTAACGAAAGACGAGACAAAAAACGAAAAGAAATAAGTGAAACTAATGTTTAACATCGAAATTGATCTTTATAATAGATGAATATTACAAATCAAGATTTAAAATGATTTAGCAATATTACTTATACTTACCTTCTCATCACTTTCATTCGTGTATATCGCTGGGTTCCATGAGACTGAGATAGTAGACACTGGAAGCCCATTGTAACACTAGATACAGATACACTAAATAAATATACAAATTACTCGTCTTAAATTGGCTGTATACCATTTGACTGGGCCTATTTATTTTAACAAATAGTGTAACTATTGCGTACTACATGAAACTCAGTCATTTAACCATGGTAGTTTATGTAAATAGATTACAGAGACGTCTATGAGACGCTGTACAGTGGACAGCGCAAGCATAGTGCGTGATCATAGGACATTGAATGTTGTTTAACGGCTCATCAACACAGTATAGGTTATTTAGAGCCGCCCCAGAGAGAGGGGAAGGATACATAGGAATCCGGGAACCTGCCCTACTCTTATTATCGAATAGATTTCTATGGTTCTTTAACGTGCTCGGAGGATAGACCGATACACGGGACCGCCCGGTTTACGTCCCCATCCGACGGACGAGGCTAAGGTAAAGTGTCTTGCCCAAGAACACACCGACGGAAGATCATAGGACATATAAATGGTCAAATTGTTAGCTAGTCCGAATGGAGCGGTATTGGGAGACTATGCCTGGAAATTAGATTAATCAGGGATGGTTGGAACAACTGCTCTAGGATTGTTGCAGTGGTGGAACATGTATGTATATTGACGAATAAACGTTGGCAGATTATAAACACTGTAAAATCTGAATGAAAATCATAATTTAATATAAAAATTAATATTTATTAAAAGGCAGAAAGAAAACAAAAGCATAACGCGCAGTTTTACACAAACACATGCAATACACTATGATAGTGTAACAATACAGTGAAGGAGATGTGCCTGGTTTTATACAAGGTCACATTTAGCCAGTGGATAGCGTGGCATCAGAAGTGTGTTGATTGCTCCGGTGACTGTTTTGAGAAAACGTTGTGAACGAAACGGTGACGTCTAATTCGGTTGACGAGAGCGGCCCGACATCGTGTTACATATTATAGAAACTTTATTTTTACTCAGAATAGTTTCAAATTTTGCACATACATGTATATACTGAACGAGCTTTTAGAATCTCGTTGATGGAATTGACTTGATTGTATGTGCTATATCTATTTTGTTCAGTGTATTTGTAAAACATTATACTTTTATGCAAGATAATTCCATTTTTAAATTACCACTTTCTGGATATATATGTACCTTAGATAATATGCAATACAGCAATCTTATTCAAAGAAAAAAGAGGTGTGTATAATCGTTTATTTATACTCTCTCTACTGCACTGGCCATTTTAGGGAGCAGACCTCGGTTTAAATCTCATCCTAAGGCCTGGTCAGATGTAGAATTCTGTTTAAGAATTTCGAAAATTAATCGAAATTCTGTTCTGGTTGGGATAGAAGCACGCTCCCTGGATTACTAAATCGAGGTACTAATCAAGACACCACGGTCCCACCTGTAAAAAAACAGATGGAATCGGGCCTCAGTTTATATACCTGAGCTAATCATGCAATGAGTATCAGGCCTTGAATTCACCAACCATTCTTGAGAAAATTCTAAGTCTTAAGACCAAGTGTGCAAATTACAATCACAACTACTTCTAAAAGTGGAATTGAATTGAATTGCATGTTGTTTAACGGCTCATCAACACAGTATAGGTTATTTAGAGCCGCCCCAGAGAGAGGGGAAGGATACATAGGAATCCGGGAACCAGCCCTACTCTTATTATCGAATAGATTCCTTTGGTTCTTTAACGTGCTAGGAGGATAGACCGATACACGGGACCGCCCGGTTTACGTCCCAATCCGACGGACGAGGCTAAGGGAAAGTGTCTTGCCCAAGAACACACCGACGTCTAAAAGTTGAAAGGATACATGTTCATGACAAGCTGCAAAGAATAAATATGATCAATACAAAATAAATCGCAACTTCTACCACTTGTTTAACGTTGAAGGCCATGGGAATATGATAGAAATGTGAGTACTTGAGTTCATGTCTAAGAATAGTTTGAATAATGGTTGGTGAGTTCCAGGCCAGCAATGTTTCAATAACAAGGTAGTGTTGGGAAATCACTGTAGGCAAACTCCGCACTACTGATATTGAGATTAATGCCGTTACAACACTAGTTTAGTGTTGTGTCCAATTTCCATCTTTATCAGACGACGTACTAGCAATTGGTTAATACTGTAGTCACACCACAGGGGGTGGTACATACCACAGGGGCCTGACAAATGGCTAAATTTAAACCAAGACACATTGTCTTCAAAATACACGATCTAGGAAATATTATTACAAATAAACGTACTATGTTATTACAAATTATTAGGAAACAAAGGCCCATAGTGATATTTTACAAACTCTGGTTCCATTCGTGTATCAATTGTTTGTGTATGAATTGTATGAATTTAATAAGTTCGTATATGAATTGTAAAACGTCTAAAAGCTACAGTTTGCACTTAAACCGTTCAAACCACCTGAGTTTATACATGTAATTGTTTTGAACTGAATAGAAATAAAAGGATAACATACTTCCAATAATGAATTTAGGGCCATTTATTGCACACTGTTTACATTTGTTGACAAATACCTGTACTGCAATCGGATTTGGAAGTGCGTAGTTTAAACACAGTACACTTGCTTGAAAGTTTGGTTCGACAAAGTAATACAGGTTCGTGTTTAACCA
The DNA here is from genome assembly GCA_037043455.1 of Cyrtodaria siliqua. Lineage (NCBI taxonomy): Eukaryota > Metazoa > Mollusca > Bivalvia > Adapedonta > Hiatellidae > Cyrtodaria > Cyrtodaria siliqua. The sequence continues at coordinate 165,485 of JAWPHD010004378.1, forward strand.
CAGTACATTTGTTTGACATTTTCGTTCGACAAAGCAATACAGGTAAAAAGATTGTTTACTCAAACCGCGTAATAGGTTTTCGCATGTTTCTTTTTACTTGTTATGCTTATTTCTAGATAGTTGTAATACGCCACATAATTATGTTATAATTATTTTATTGTAACAAAATTACATACCTGTTCCAAGACGTCTGGATAGTATGCTTCGTGTTATAAATGATGTTTTGTATCTTCAATGGTTTACTATGCATTTAAATACTTGGAAAATAAATATACTAGTATAAATACGTTTAATCCTTTCGATTCAAAATGCTTATAACTTATATTTCTCTAAACGCTCTATATGAGCGCAGTTACGGTATCACGCCATCAAAGGCCATTGAATAAATATACATTGTCGTGCGGAGTTTTCTTGTTTTTTTGTTGTTTATTTAATACTTTTTTCAGAAACGTTGTGTTGTATATATATATATATATATATATCGTTATCATATAACTTGCGGTGTAGGAGTGTAATAAAGGCATGATGTTTATCATATTACACTAGTGGACATAAACTTTCAAATGAAGGCCAAATCATCGTTCGGTCTTTTCCGTGCAGTTCGGTGTGCATCGGAATTTCTTCATCGATTTCCGTAACCGTTTAAAAAAATACGGATTACGGAAATCCACGAGGTAATTCCATTGTTCGGCGTCTTGATCAAACATTAAACGGAAAGAAAATATATAGGTTAATCAACACTGTTTTCGTATTACATGATATAATTCCCGAGGCCAATGCCGTAGGCACGATGCCAAATCACATATCTGGTAAAAAAACGAGTGCCGGAGGCACAAGTTATTTTACTAGATACGTGAACTGGCCGAGGAAATTATATCCCTTAATACGAAAACAGTGTTGATTAACTTATATATATTGCATTTATTTACAAGAATGTGCCTTTAATTCAATAAATATTTCTGGATTCACTAGAGGTCTACTTTGCCTTACTTTCATACATCGCGCATGAATACACCACAACTGTCACAACAGGTTGACCCGCTTTGAAATGTCAGACATTTGTGTGTGAATTGGTGTTGAATTTCAAAACATATAGTGCATTTTTGGATTTTAACTGAACGACACGTGTAACTGACGTGATCATTTGATGGATGATGCAAAATGTGTATCTTAAAGAGATGGACTGTTATACTTAGATTTTCAAGGAATGGTTTTCAAGAGTGAGCACTGTGAACTGCCAACCTATTTCTTGGTTCTGGCTAATTGTGTGTGATGAGATGCACACACTTGCTGGAACTGAGGGAGAGTGTAGGTCTTACCTGCAGTTAAACCAGGATGATTTGGACGAACGACAGTAAATAACCATTTATTGTTACTTTTTCTGTTGTGATATTTGGATATCTTCTTGTTTTATCATTGATTTTAATTTAGTCATATTTATTTATTTTAATTCAGATGCGTTTTTGTCTATTTTTAGCATTTGGAAAAACAGCCATTCTATTTTAAGCTTAAATGTTAAGCTTAAAAAAGCAGTTCCGGCAAAATCTTATAATTTCCCTAGGGATTTATTTCCCAGGGGAATTACTACTTTTAATTCCCTCAGAATCACTGGCAGAAATGTAATATAATAGAATCCGGTCACAGAAAACATTTAAATGTCAAGAAGAACAAAAACGATAAAGAAATAATCAAATGTAATCAGTACAAACCATACAATCTAAATCAAGTATAATTTAATATTAACATTCACCTGAAACCGGTTGGGATTTTAAAACAAAATGAAAGTCAAATGTATGTTGTATTAAATGCCAAATCATGACTGAGGTATACTAAAATGTATTTAATTTCAAAAGGATTCATGCCATAACGGGTCATTTTTAATTGATTGAAGTGAATTAAAGAGTTTGCCTTATTATTTTCCATCGCGCCGTTAGAGTTTGGTACAGGGAACATAAACGATGACAATAATTCCAGGTATTTATATAATTATATTTTCAAATGTTCGATAAAACATCTAATTTAAGGAAACATTTTTCAATTAACTCGAAAAGACAATTTTTTTATAAACAAGGAATTTTTTTATTAATGCTCGTATTTAAGACATGTGCATGCTGTTTAAAACCTAGAAGGACTACCTCGGGTCTTATTTCAGTAAAAATTCCAAAAGATTCTTAATTTGTTCAAAAATTCGTAGTAGAATATTCTTTGAATATATACATTCAAAAACAGTTTCTTGTGAGTCCATTGTTGTTTTTGACATCTGACATTGATATAATTTGGCATTGGTGAATACACAATGACGAAGCATTTCGAATTGAAGACTTTGGAGGTAAGTGTCTTCAGTTATGTTAAGTGTGTTGATATATAAATGTCACGTATTCATTTGTTAAGGTCATCCAGAGTTCCTTGTTCCATTTTCCTATTGATTCCAAAATTCTTCGTTCCCCAATACGGACTAGCAAATTCTATATAGCTTACGTATGTTACCGGGTACATGTAAATGGTGAATAATCGATTGCATATCGGGGTTAGAGTTAGAGTCCCGGTAGAGTCAAGCTTTTTCACAACCTGTTATATTCGGAGGCTCATCCGGAAACATCCCGAGGGTTCTCTTGTATAATTAGAATTTCAGTCTGGTGGGGGTGTACGTACCTCAGTTGGTAGAGGAATGGTACGGTAAGCCATATACTCTGGTTCGAGTTCCGATTGAGGCTCGATTTTTCACGACCTTAACTATTTGGAAGCTTGTCCGAGAGCAACCTGAGACACATCATCAGCGGTTCTCTTGTATAATTAGAAATTCAGAGACGAATTTCAGTCTGGTGGGGCTGTTTGTAACCGAGTACTGGTACATGGTGAGTTATCGATTAAAAACCGTTTGTCCTCGATAGTCCATTCGGTAGAGCACTGGTTCGGTAAATCCGAGACACTGGGTTCGAGTCCCACTTGAGGCACACATGTTCACATCCTGTTATATCTGCAAGACACTTTATTAAAGTATGGCTTGTGGGGTAAACTAAATCCACCCCACCTACCTATACAACAAAAAACATGTTTAACATATGTTTTGTACTTTTTGAATCTGTCTTAAGTATAATCCGACCTGGATGTGACGAAGAATTAAACTCTTACCATACCGGTTGTGTACTCAAAAAGTAGAAATAACGGTATTAGACTTGAACCAAAGATATCCAAATGACGACTGTAGATCAACAGATTGGCATGGTTGTTTTTTTCATAGAAATGTTTATACTATACGCTACATTTGATATTGTTAAAAAATAAATCCTTCCTTTTGACGATAACACGTTAACGAAATACAATTCGCACATATATAAGCACATATTTGATTTCATTTAATCCCTTGTAGAGGCTGTAAGGCATATATTTTAGTGTAGGTAGATAATGTAGGTATTTGGAAGTATTTGGATTGTCCTTCAAGATTAACATTAGGTGATGCATGGCTGTGGATGTTGCAAGCTGATGTCATTTGGTGTATTGGCTGATGCTATGCGACCTACTTGCTGGTTGTTCAAGCAGCAAATTTCATGTCATCTGGTGTGTTGGCTTATTTACCTAAAATGAAGGATGCTGGGGCAACGCGACCTACTTGCTGGCTGTCCATGCAGCAAGCTCATGTTATTTATCTTAGGATGATGGGTGTGCGACCCATACAGCAAGCTCAGGTCATGTAAGTGTTAGGATGATAGGTGTGCGACCTACTTGCTGGTTGTTGAAAGCGGTCATTTAGTTTATTGGCTGACTCAGCAGATCGCTGGACGAATGGCTTAGCTTAGCTATGTTCCTTCCCCTCATGGCTTATGTTTATAAAATGCATGTTAGTAATGCTAAATTTTGTTTAAGGTGTCGCATTAGCTAAATGGATTATGTTAAGAGTATATAAAGGCTAATATTCTTCAGTCGGGGTTCTTGGTTCTTTGTAAAATTATTATAGTACATTTCTTTAGAACAGAGGTTCAGAAAGAGAGAGAGAGAGAGAGAGAGAGAGAGAGAGACGTTTAAAGTGTAACTTTATGAGCTTTTAGCAATTATTCTTACTTAGGAACTTTGATATTTGGATTATGTTCTCTGACATATTATTTGGAACAGTGCCTGATAAATATTAGAAAGTTTAATAAAAGTCATCAACTTTGTGAAATACTTATTTATATTTACTACGTCCTTATACATCTACAAAGAACAGATTTCTAGTATTACATTTGTGTGGAAATAATATGTCAGTGTATTATTTCTAACTTACGAACGTTTCGTTCTTCGTAACAGTATATTTATTCTTGCAAACTGAGAAAATGTCTTCCAATTTATTCCAATTTATTCTGTTTATATAGAACAAAGTTAGACTATTTAGAAATATTGAATTGTTCTCAATATACATGTACCCGTTAGAAAAATGTAACATTACTTAAAAAATATGGAATGTAATTCATGATATGCTGTGACAAAACATATCAGAACTATAGGTTATTAAGCAGTAATTAGCTGTACATTATACTGTATAATCATTCTCTGTATGATTGAATTCTCAACAGAGAGCAGAGAGGTATGCCAAAAATAACACTTGTATAATATTGTATGAGGTCGTAAAATTCATATCTGTATTATATGTCTAAAAAATGTATGTACACTTGATATTTGAAAAAAAGAAAAGGGAATTGATCAAATTAAAAATGGAGAAAAGAACTAGTTATAACGGAGATTTGAACCCGTACAGTCCCTGTTTAATGTATTCAAAAGTTCAATACTAAATACGGATGGCGAAAGATTTTATTGAGTTGACAGTAGGGTAAGTATGAGGTTTGGTGCACCCTAGAACCTGGTTTAAACCCCCAGCGGCAATTTTTTGCCACTGACCGTTCCAAGGCGGTAGCCCTATTGTCAACCCTTTTGTGTTTGTGATGTCTTATTTGGCCTTTTATTCATCTTTAAATTTGTTCTTTGTTTCTGTGTGTTTTTTTGGTTGACTGTCGTCCTTTAATGCTGCTTTTCGTGTTCGATTCTTGTATCTATATTTACAGTACTGATTCTACCAAGGAAAAGTGGGTGGTCTTACTCCATCACAAAAAATCGACCGTCATATATAACCTTACATGTGTTGAAAATGACGTAAAACACCATGCAAACAAACAAGCAAACAATAATCAAATTTGCGCTAAGAAAACTTGAAAATGGATGGATAACTTAATTATTAAATGCGACACGTTATATACAGTGTTCCCTTGCTCGTTCTATTGTTTTTTTTAACAGTGACGTGTTTTAGAAGAAACTTCGGCAGCGAATTTTAAAAACAGCACCTTTATTCTTAAACAAAGCTGCATTTACTATTGTTTAAAGATGACCATTGTTTAAAGATCGTAATATGTCTATACATGTGAAACTATTATAATTAACTATGTATTATTCTTATTATCTTTATCACATAACATGGCTTCTAGAGTGTAATATAGCCATGACTTATTTATTATAATACAGATGCCAATGAGGACCGAATCACTTTGTTTGTGTACAGTAAAACATTTAGCCCCATTGTTTTACATGGTATATCATACGATATGTTCAGACACCATAAATAATTTTTATTTTTTGAAATAGTACTTTATAAAATGCATGTAAGTAAGGCTACATTTGCTTTAGTGTGTCGCATTATGCTCCGAGAAGAGCTCGTTCCAGTTGATAGTGGACTTATTTGATGAGGGAAATATGAATGCCTTCACCTAGCGCGAGAATATCACGAGAATTAATTAATATGCAGAATGACAATATGGCGGATATAGTAAATAAAAGTGTACTTCAAAACATAAATGTTTTATTGTGTCACTACAGTCGTCACTATAATCGATAAAGGTGCAGTGTTATCATTGCAACTTGGTATAATAAACATTAATTGATCGATCTGCTAAGCTAAATTATCGTGAAAAATCGGCCCGACGCCGAATACATCGTTGGAAGTGCATGACTGTGTGTTTTTAGTAATCCCCCGGTTTTCCTCTGACCCTAAAAAGCCACACACATAAAAAAGAGCCTTTTACATTACCTCTGGCCAGTTTTATAAATCCTTATAAGAATGATGTGCCTTTGACAACTAAAGTAAGACTGAATGAGTAAATGGCGCCTGTTGCCTTTAACAGCGAAATTAAGATTAAAACGAGTAAATAGCTTTAGAAACAAACATCAACATAGTCGTGGCCTTTAATTTAGTGACTTGTACTGTTGACCTATTTCCCCAGTTGTCAACACATGTGCTCTTTGTAGTATAACGCGGAATAAATACGTTGTATATATAGTCACGGACCCGTTACGTTGGCTATTGTATTTATAGCCATGTATTTATAGACATAGGATGTAAGGCAGAAAAAGGATGTAAGGCAGAACAATATCTTGAACTCTATATATACTTGTGCCCGCTTATAAATATGTAAGACAAAATAAATTAACCGTCGCATGTCTCAACTCAAGGTTGAACATTAGTGGGCATTTTACGTTGCGCATCCGTGGCACACTTTGTTGATGTAAACGTTTATTTCGAAGAAGTATAATTATGCATACAATTAACAGTTCATAAAATAAAGGATTGGAACGAAAGAATATATCTTTAAAAATGTAACACACGCCTGGAGAATACAAATTAAAATATAATAATTAAGGATAATGTTGCAAGGTTTGCGTTTTCGTTTATGTTAGTAAAATCTCTTCATTGTAATATGACTTTGGTTTACAGTCAGACACATAGCATCACAATTAATACCTGTCTCATTTACATGACAAATTAGTTTTTTGCCACTTTTCTGGAAAAAACTTGTTTTGTACACCCCAGCTTTTAAAGAGATAGATTCTTTATTTTCCCCCAAGATGTAGGAGAGCATATACATATAATTATAGCATACAATACAAATTCAAAAGTTAACATAGACGAAATAGAACAAAAATATATACATCATGCAATACGTGTAGTGTTACTGAATATTTTTCTATCAGGCTCAATGAGTAAAGAGTTTTAATAAAACTATTTAAACAAACGATATGTATTGATATGTATTACCATATGCATGACGCTTGTCGAAACGAAACACAAGATGACAAACTGGTACAATATACTCAGTTTAAAGTAGTATAACATATTACATAACTGATTATGCATCAATCATATAAACAATAATATTCAGATTTAAAACACAGTGTGGAGCACTATTGAAAGTTGTGAACATTACATTTTCTATTGTTTAGTACTTAAAATCTCAATTATTTATATAACTATATTTATCTATAGAAAAAACATAAATAACAGTCCCAACATGCAACACGACATCCTAACAACGTCAGCTGCCTGTTGGCTTTAACAAATAGCTTAACCATAATTGCATGACCCTTGTCGAAACGAAACACAAGGTAACAACTATCATACAGTAAAACAGGTACCATTATAACTTGTAAAGACGATATTACAAGAGGTTTGAAAACATTTTGTGAATTAGATGAACAATATTTAAGAGTAACTGTTCATTGTTTTCAGTATAGTAGTTTCTGGATCCAGCAAGTAAGTCCCAAATTTGATCATAGCTGCCTTTAGAAATAATTTAGAAAATACACCAATTCCTGCATTTTCTAAAATAGCTGACCATAACTTATTTCTGTAATCGTTATTTTTAGGACAGAAATTTATAATGTGTGCTACTTTATTGTCTACCAAAGAATTGCATTTGGGACATTGCTCAGGTCGACTGAAAGAAAAAAGTTTACACAACACAGATATCGCTGTATGACACTGTTGCCTTATTTCAGGCTTTTTTCTACATAATTGCCATAGTCGACAAGGCTCATTTTTATTAAAGATATGAACAACGTGTTCTTCTTTCATAAATAAACACAGTCTTGCAGACATCTGCATTGACTGGTATTCATATATTTTAGCTTTCAAAATTGTTTTCCACACGAACTTTGATGGAAAGCTTGAGCTGCTAACAAATATATGCAAGTAATTAGATAACTCATATTTGACCAGTAACCTGTATATATCAGGAATAAAACCATGCGTTTGCTTGTCATTATTCAAATATCTCGATAATCTGTTTACAACAATTTGTTTCGCTATATACTTACAAGGTAATCTGCATAACTGAGCGAAGAATTGTAGTTTTTTATAATCAATTTCAGATTCAATTGACGTAAGACCAAGTGCGTTTAACGCCATATCTGTCCGAGTATACGGGGTTAACTTTTGTATAAATTTAATACAAAACCGATGCCCACGTTCCAACAGATTTAAGTCAGAGATTGATAAAGTGTTCCACAGCTCACACCCGAACAGTGATTTTGGCAGAACAACAGACTTATAAATTGTTAGTGACGTAGAAGGGTTAAGGCCATTTGGATGGAGCCCACTATTAATCAGGCTTAAGAAAGTACCTCTTAATTTTGTATTCGAATCCTTTACATTTTGTTGGATGCTCAAATACTTGTCACAAACAATACCTAGATGAGTATACTGTTCTACGTCATCAATGGTTTGATCACCAAGCTTCCAGCATCTATCAGCTCTTTTACAATCAGGATTTAATTCATTGAAGACTATAACGGCGCATTTTGTTGAATTATATTCGAATCGCCATTTCATGGCATATCTGTTACATATACTAAGCATGTTATCAAGACCGCATTTATAAAATGAAACTAACACCACGTCGTCAGCTATTGTAGGTGAACCAGCGTTTAGGTTAAAAATATGTAGCCCATAACCGCTTTGTTCCAGCTCTTTGATTAGACCATCTATAAACAATAAATACAACAAGGGTGAGCTTTTACCACCTTGCCTGGTATCCTGCAAGACATTAAACAATTTAGAGATACAACTTTGATTCCGTACGCAACTCTTCATGTTGCGGTATATATCAACAAAAGATAAAAAAAAAATGTTTTAGTATCTATGTTCATTTCATGAAGCTTTTAAAAAAAGAGCGTCATCCCATACAATATCAAAAGCTTGTCTAGAATCTAAGAAACAGGCAAACACTTTTCTATTATTTTCTTTACTATATAGAATACATTCTCTCAAAGAGAACGCTGTCATTGTACTTCCCAGTTGCTCTTGAAATCCCCCCTGTTGACAGCTTATTTTTGACAAAATGTTCGACTTTGAACGACTTAGTAAAATCACTTCGTATATTTTTAGTATGGCTGGGGATAATGTTATTGCCCAATAATTATTCGGATCATCTTTACGCTTTCTCCCACCTTTATGAAGCGTTATTATGATGCCATTGTTCATGGACAATGGTGTATACGACAATTTTAGCATGGCTGTATAAAGGTTTGCCAGTACATCGACTATAATGTCGCCACCATATATAAAGTGCTCATAATGTACATTATCAATACCACAAGCTTTACCACGTTTACATGAAAGCATTGCTGTCTTAACATCCGCAAAAGGAACCTCTACATCAATTACTTGTGTACATGAAGTAGTGGTTTTTAAATCGGATAAAATTGTATTTACTTTAGTATCTATATATTTTTTCCATTCGATATCATATTTTGGATTTTCGTTTGGCGTATATAAAACTTCAAAATATTTCTGCCATTGCTCTGTTATGCCCTGTTGATCCCTATAAATAACACCGTTAAATTTCAGTTCAGCGCCCGCTCTACTGTTTGATTGTTTTCGTCGCGTTTTTACTAATCTCCAGAATTGTTCGTTGTCTATTTCCGCGGATTTATTGATTTCTTCGTCTAATTTGTTTAAATATTGTTGAGAATAGAATCTATGCAGCTTCCTAAAGTGTCGCTTTGCTTGTTTATAATACACATAACTAAATGAGTCACTAGAACTCGACCTACCGTCGTTTAACCATGACATTCGCTTATCTTTCATTATTGTATGTGCCTTTGAGCGAGTTTTATTCCAATACGGTTTGAGAAAATGCCTAAACTTTATCGTTTTAAAACAAGTCCCCGACGACTGGACCACGGTCTTAACAATAAGGTTAAACATTTGATCAATATCCGTTCTATTAGAAAGAGTTGCAGATTGTGCATTTATCAGGTCATGCGAGTTATTCAACATATGCTGATAATCACCTAATTCACGTTGCGTAACTTTTTTCCAGTTAGTCCCAAATTCACGCTTATTTGGCATCAGTACATAAGGGTAAAACTGGCACGTTTGAAGTATATGTTATTGGTCTATGCCTCGACATATTTAAGCAGTCATCATCTACAATTTCGCAGTACGACACTGTATACTCGCGTTCAATAGGAATTAAAATATAATCAATCAACGATTCGCAACTTTCATCATATGACACAAAAGATGTTTTGGCACCTTTACATGTATCTAAAGTATTGATAGTGATACAATTTGTATCAGTCAATAATTGCTTAAAGTAGAGATCTCTGCTTTCAAGAATGCTATCGCTCTGGCATTTTGCATTAAAGTCCCCCATAAATATTCCGAGTACAGACTCCATATTATATAAGTTATCAATATAGTCTTTATATGCCCTAATCGAGTGGTTTCGACACGGAAGGTACACTTGAAAGACAAAAATATATTGATCTTTGGCAGCTTGAAATTGCACACCAACTATTCTGTCATCAATGCTTAACGGCGTAATGAATTGGTCATGTTTGACATGCCACATAATTGCAACACCGCCTTTTCCAACCCGTCTATTACTTGGAATATTTAAACTAAAATCAGAAACAGCATGAGATTTATAATTGCTGTCTATTAGATCTATGAAATTTAAGTTATGACTGTATAGCCAGTGCTCGGACAGCCCACATATTTTCTGTTCTGAAGAGCCTAGTCATAATGAACGAGCCTAAAAAGGATCCCGTATTTGCAAAGAAATTGAGTCTGCACAGTAATACGTGCTATCCTAGGTTACGCACCAGGGTTAATTTCAGCATTTTACGTCCGATTCCGTCCTAGCTATATGGTGTAAGTCTACTGGTGTATTTAAAGTTTAAACCTTAACAATACGGTTCGAACATCATATTTTGATTGATATAAGTGTTTTATCATGAACTGGAACATTTTTATAATTTTATGATATTTCTAGAAAGTCCTGATGTACCCCCTTTAAATCTGATAAGACGCATGAGAATATGATTAATACTTCAACCAATACAATGTATGGGATACGCACCGTGATATTCTGATGTCGGTCTGTGGGATACGCACCGTGACATTCTGATGTCGGTCTGTGGAATACGCACCGTGATATTCTGATGTCGGTCTGTGGGATACGCACCGTGATATTTTGATGTCGGTCTGCGGGATACGCACCGTGATATTCTGATGTCGGTCTGTGGGATACGCACCGTGGTATTATGATGTCGGTCTTTGGGATACGCACCGTGGTATTCTGATGTCGGTCTGTGGGATACGCATCGTGATATTCTGATGTCGGTCTGCATCGAATACAATGTATGGGATACGTACCGTGATATTCTGATGTCGGTCTGCATGCGTGACAATGTATGGGATACGCACCGTGATATTCTGATGTCGGTCTGCATGCGTGACAATGTATGGGATACGTACCGTGATATTATGATGTCGGTCTGCATGCGTGACAATGTATGGGATACGCACCGTGATATTCTGATGTCGGTCTGCATGTGACAATGTATGGGATACGCACCGTGATATTCTGATGTCGGTCTGCATGCGTGACAATGTATGGGATACGCACCGTGATATTCTGATGTCGGTCTGCATGCGTGACAATGTATGGGATACGTACCGTGATATTCTGATGTCGGTCTGCATGCGTGACAATGTATGGGATACGCACCGTAAAATTATGATGTCGGTCTGCATGCGTGACAAATGTATGGAATACGCACCGTGATATTCTGATGTCGGTCTGCATGCGTGACAAATGGCGCTTTCTTTTCAAATTAATTATGGACAAAATAATGTCACAAAATATAAACATTGGATTGTTTAGGGATTGGCAATAAGCTGTTCATTTACACTTTTAAATACAAATAATAGTTTTCTTAATGTTTTCACATCATAACCAGAACCAGGGAGTAAATATACTTTACTCCCTGCTAGAACTGAGTTTCCGGGGCCTATCCGCAAATAATTTACTTCGTTTAAAATAACAGTATTAAAAAAACTTAGCTTAAAAGGGATGAAGAATAGTTGGTGAATAAATCGACTTTATAGATTTCCATCAAGTTATCCCATATGTTCAAAGTATCACTTTATTTAAAGCGTGCTTATGAAGATAACAATGACGTGAAGGTGCTTAACGGGACACACGGCAATATGCAAGCATTTAAATTTGCGTTTTGATTTAAATTAATAATCCAGTATTTTGTTGACTTTAAACCTGCTTTCATATAATTAAATAAAATTCGGAGTTTTCATTTTCTTTTCATAATCTACCATAGGCTTAAGTATATTATTGGTGCACAATATAATCAACAGTTAGTAATATGCAAAAACAATTTCTTTGTACTGTTCTTATAAATTAATATTAATGATTGAACAAATGTATTTTATGCAGAAAAAAAAACGGGACGCCGCGAGTTTTTTAAAACTCAAGATTGCCGTGTTTCTCTTTAATGATAACGAGTTGTCAATCACCGGATGTAGAGCTGAATGGAGGTACTGATTCTAAAGTGAGCTTTGTGAGAGCTGGATTTCAATGTATTAAAGAAATATGGCCTTATAGTTTGATAAATCTAATAAAACCATTATAGTGTATCCAATCTGCATCATTTTAATATATGAGTTCAGTCATATGATAATCAAATTTAAGTTTTTCACAAATCAACACGATTTTCGCTTTTATTAGTGCCCAACTTGGAGCAATATTTTTGATGAAGTTGTACACCATGTAAATGGTATGCATGCCATTGACAAACAAAGCATAAAGCGGAAGGTTTTTGTAAAATTATATCGGTCAAAGCACTTTAACATAATACCTAGGGACATTTATAATAGAGGCCTTCACGTTATATCGTTTAACTGAGCACAACAATCTTGTGTAACTTTACCACCCGAGTGGTTTACATAGCAATGTGTCATGGACCTTGGTATACCGATCATGACATAGATATATGAATAAATACAACATATTGTTTTCCTCTTTCAAATAACAGTGTAACTAATACACCGACACTATTGACCTCTGTCGAGTATGCAGACCGAATCAGAATATCACAGCGCGTATCCCATACATTGAAATACTCAAAAACTTTATCTCATGTTTAAGTTAAATTACTAAAGCTATCCACCGTTTTCAGAATAAAACTAATACAAAAAATTAAATTCGTTTATCTGTGGACAAAATTCAGTTGTCAACATTATGCTGCAATCTAAAGTTTTGGTGTGGCACTCTAGCAAAGTCGGGAGGGGTCTCAATTGAAAATCACAAAAATTAAAGGTCTCGGTTTGTAAGATTTAAAGTGTAAGATTTAACTAAAAAATTGTCAGTTCAAATAAACTTAATAACGTGTGTGACCACCATTTGCACGAATGCAGGCCATAATTCTGCGGCGCAATCTTCCAAGGCCTGCGATTTCCCATGATCTCAACCCAATAGCACATCTGGGATGAGCTGGGTCGTAGAGCGAGATCCAATCACCGAAGGGCTTTACAGCACGAATGGCGGAATCTACCCCACGCACTTATTGCGCGTTACGTCGCGCCGCAAAATTCACACACCCTGTGCAAACGTGGACACGCATACCATCCAATAGAATCTGTATAATATATACGTATAATGTATACAACATGGCGGTTATAGTATGATTTGTTGTCTCCTTCTGATAAAACACGTGATGCAGTAGAACACCTCCAGCGGTAGAACTCACTGTTTTACAGCAAGTCCTCGGACTGTTTATTATACCAAGACAGCTCAAACGATTTGATTGATGCAATTTGTGAGATAACCAAATCTTGGTCCATACCCTTCCTGTGCTTCTGGAAAAAACACAATACATTTATAAAGTTGTCAAACACAGGAAAGCAATACGAATTTCCGAACTATTTCTTACTGACCAATTTACAGTCGCATATTATCGCAATGCTGCCTACCCCCGCTAACAGTGACTCGGTGACCCTCACTACGAGTATTACCAAATGATTGGTGATCTTTAACACAGCTAATAACATTTTATTATCAGCATATAATGTTTATCGAGTTAAAGAACTAACATTGGTTTTGATTATAAACTAGAAATACAGTAAGCTATCACTTGAAATAAGACTATAGCTCCGCTTATAATCAATGGGCCGGAACAGCGTCACGCTAAGCGCAACTAAATTTAATACTGACACTTCCTACCAAGTATTGCCAAAAACAAAATGAGAAATTAAGGAGGAGTAGTTCGGACAAAACCCTGTGACATACATACGTACGTATGCAAGTGTAACGTTCATACATGGCCATATCACAGCTGAAGGTCAATGGACCGGAACGCAACTAGACTTCCTATTGTACTTCCTACCAAGTATCGCCAAAATCTGTCGAGGTTCAGGAGGAGTAGTCCGGACAAAACATATGATGTACGTACGAAAGTGTGACGAACAGAGGGACAACGGCAACGCTGTATGCCCCTGCCCATATTTAATGTGACATAAAGAAGTAGTGTTTTTAACCAATGCATATTTACCATTCTGGTGACTGTGTACGATGTAGGTGAGGCTACTGCTGCATTACCGCATTTCCAAAAGTGTCGCAAGCAAGGAAATATATATTCAGGTTCTGTCGGCATGCCCCTGTCCATACCTGGACAAAAAAATTACTTGTTTGTTAAAACAATGTTTCCCGATATCTTTATCGTTTCCCGATGTCGTTACTTACAGCTAAAGCAGGATATTATACATTCTTCTTTTCTGGACTTTGAAAAAATTAGAGTTCATTTTTGCTTTAAAAGTAACTGTGTTTACCAACCTTCATCATTGTATTGGTGTTTTAAAGAGGCTCAACCTATATCGCTGTGTCCACCAAAACGATATACACTTTACTCTGACAGTCATAAATAGGACTATGAAAAGGTGAAATAAAGCGCACTGGGCAAGTCCGAGCCAATCGAAAAAGTTAATAGCCGGGATATTTCAATAACAGAACGGACTATTAATTTGGATTTCATATAGATATATTTTGCAATTATTGAATAAATGTATACAAATGAAACTCGAACAACCTACTTGTTACTAAACTAATTATAATTCCTACAAGAAAAGCCACAACAAAACCCATCAGTCCGAAGTAAAGATACGACATGTCGTACAGCGGGAAATGGTAGTCAATCGGAGCTGAAACTGAACTGAAAATAAACAAAAACATAAAATGGTGTACTGAAGACCTGTAATATAGCCAAAGAATAAATGCTGTTCCAAAAAACTTCAGCATTAACCATTTTGTTAGAAACTGGGACCATAAGCCACTAGCCATTGAATGGTATGAATACCTCATTGAAGGTTCCATGTTAACCGTCATATGCATACCATCTTCGTTATGGCTCTGTACTTTTTACATTTAAATATTGATTTCTGCTCAACCCGGGGCTAGAGGGCGTAAACATTAGCAAGCACTTTCACTTAACCGTTCCTGAACAGTCTTAATCAAACCGAGGCTGCAATATGTTGTGTATTTATCGTGTTCGGCGATTTCAAAACTTCACCTTTCATACTCATTTTTATTATATTTTCTAAGGAGATGTTACAACTTTTTACTTCTAAATAATAAGCGCGTGATGTAAAAAAGTAAGAACGGAGAAATCTGGAAATCGTCGAACACGTTAAATACCGAAAATACTGCAGTCTCGGTTTGACTGAGACTGTTCATGAACGGTAGTGAAAAGTGCTTGCCTCTAGCCCCGGATTAAAAGTTTACAGGTTTGAGTATACTGTGAAGATAGTATGTGGCTTCTTTCCGTGTCTAGCTCTTGAGAGTAAATCATTTCTAAAAACTCACATATACGACATATAAACATCATAAACATGAAACGAAACTCCGGTAAATATGGCGTATGATAATAGAGAAAGAATCTAGGAAATTATTGAACCTGTAACTACAATGACATACCTGAGAAACGCCAGCGATGTGTTGGTTATAGCTGGCATCTCGGTCGTGTATCGTCCCGCACCAGTTGCTAGAGTAACGTTCTCAACCCACGTGAAGTCAGAAATACAACCGTCCGTTGTTACCGGTGGTAACTGTGGTGCCTTGTTTCCATAGAGAACGGAACAAACTGCCACCCAAATGTTTATACCAATCCCAAGTATTCCCCCTGACAATGCCCCCTGAAATGCATAAGACGTAATTGATCAGGATGTGACGGAATTGTTTAAGTCTTTTAGCATTGCCTAACAAACTAAAATACATTTTTACATCGGCTTGATTATGTTTATTCATGGCAACACTATGGCTACACATGGCACAGTCATAAATAAGTATTAACTTGTACACAAACGATTTCCCACTTTGTTGTTTTACCGTATTGTTTCTTTTTGAAAAAAGAAATGTGGTGGTGTTGACAATCTTTATTAAACGTGTTGAAATGTTATTCGAAAGAGGTTATGACCCTATAATTTTACAAAGCATTGCATGTTTGGTAGTGGCTATGTGGTACCGCTGACTTTCGTCGGTGTGTTCTTGGGCAAGACACTTTCCCTTAGCCTCGTCCATCGGATGGGGACGTAAACCGGGCGGTCCCGTGTATCGGTTTATCCTCCGAGCACGTTAAAGAACCATGGGAATCTATTCGATAATAAGAGTAGGGCACGGTTCCCGCATTCCTAAGTATCCGTCCCCTCTCTCTGGGGCGACTCTAAATAACCTATACTGTGTTGATGAGCCGTTAAACAACATTCATTTAATTTCTTTGATTTCCTTTTTGTAGATGGCATATTAATACTGCTGTCTATTTTGTTAGGGGATATAACCTCTTGGATTTTCTTATTTACACCGTCCGTGATCGTTAGAACCTGGTTTAGAGAACTATTATTCGTTCCGATCTTTGGAGTTCGCTGAACCCGATATTTATACACAGATACATTCTCAAATAATTTTGCTTTCTTACTTTAATTCAAAATACGTGGTTAACACTACTCCAGCCCTAGAAGGTTCTGAGTATTGTTTAATCACTTTTATAGGATATGTCGTCTCCTTTAATTTAGTATTTTGACTGTTACTTGTGATACGTATGCCTCATAACCTCTGCTCCCGTCTAAGTTCCAGTTTGTTTATTTCGCCCATTGCTTTCTCGTTTATGGCAAAGTATTTTGTTAGATACTGGGACCATACGCGCCGCTGGCCATGGAATGGTATGAAAAATACCTCATTGAAGGTTTCATGTTCTCCTTCATATGGCATACCATCTTCGCGGATGGTTAAAAAACTGTGCACTGTTGACATTTAAAAAGGTTTTGCTCAACACGAGGCTAGAGGGCGTGAATGGTAGCAAGCATTTTTCACTACCGTTCATGAACAGTCCTCATTCGACTGCAATTATGTTTTGTATTTACTTGTGTTCGGCGATTTTCCAAATTGCCCATTTCATACTCTTGTTAAACCCCCAGTGCCCTTTTTGCCACTGACCGTTCCAAGATGATAGCCATATTGTCAACCCGTCTGTGTTTGTGATGTCACATTCCTTGCTTCTCATTAATCTTATAATTGTTGTTTGTTTTAATGCGTGGTTTTGGCTAACTGTGTCTGTGAAGTGAAAGTTATTTTTCCTTTTCAATGTTTATACAACATAATATGTTATTAATGATGAGTTTATATAATTATTTACAGACTTATGACTGCATGGAACAGATATGAATGGGTGTCTGCATTCATTGGATGTTCAATAGAGAGTTAATATAAACTCATAACAATAGATGTGGTTTGGATACTAAAAGATAAATAAAACACTACTTACAATCCAGTTGGCCTGGGGGAATGCCGCACCAAGAAACATGATGCCCACTATAGGTCCTCCACAAGCTCCCATTGCAGTCAGACCTATCTGAAGGAACAGATTTACACAATGTGTAAAATACTAAATTGTTTGTTTTAAAATATGCCAAGTTTTATGTTAAACTCATAAATGATAAAAAAATATTTCTTAATGTATGCAGTCATAAATGAATTAATTGAAATCTCAATATTCAGATAATCTCATATATAGTTACTATATATAATCAAAACTAACTTAGGATAACACATATATGCATCACAATCAGTCCATTTTTGCGTCTATACACTTTCAATTTTCATTATATTTGCTGACCTGAGTAATTGGTCCCGACAGGTATTTTGCTGAATATGCCAGCACCACTGTTAGAATTCCATAAACACAAACTGTAACAGAATATAAACAAAACATGACCAAGTTATGACTTCACGCGATTGATGGCAAGTAAGCATAGTACACATTTTCTTTTTCTGTTTTATTGCTGTTAATAGTTATAAATATAATAATAATAATAGATGAGACATCGCCACTTTAAGTATCCATCGATTGTCTACTTCATGCAGAAGCTCCATAATCTGCCGATTGATATCGCCTTGTTTGTGAGAGATTATAACCTGGCGGGGAATTTTTTATTTACACTGTCCCGTGTATTGGGACGACAATAGGGTAAGAGAGGTTTGATGGACCCTAGAACTTGGTTTAAACCCAATTTGTTTGTCACTGACCGTTCGAAGTTGGTAACCCTATTGTCATCCATTTTATGTTTGTGATGTCATAACTTGCCTTTTGTTGAGTGTAGTTGTTTGCTTCTGTGCGTGTTTGTAGTTGACTGTGGTCCTTTAATGCTACATTTCCTATTTGACTTTTAATTCCATATCTTATATTTGAAACTGAGAAATAATGCCTAAATCCTTTTGAAATTAAATACATTTTAATATACTACAATCATGTTTTAACATCATACTATACATTAAACATATACATTTCTTTTTCTAATATTCCCAACCGCTTTCAATGTTTATTTTCCGGGGAATACGTGTTTGATCATTATGCGTAATTTCAATTTTTCAATATTTTGACTAGTAAACTGAATCGTGTTAATAATATGAAGTTGTTTTCGTTTTGGTGTAGCGTTTTATGACTCAATAAGTACGGGCCTAACTTTTATATAACGTGTTACAACTAAAAGGCTACTACAGGCGTTCCGTTACCATAAACTTTCGCATAAACGGAAAACTTCCGCAAAATTGTATTATCGTTATCCTGATTTACTTTTAAAATATAAAAGTGATTTAATAATTTCTGCGACAAGGACTATCACAATCTGACATTGTAATAACGTGATTTATAATCTTCGTAAGATCCTTGGTCATGATCGCTTTCATACAATCGTTATTAAATGTGTTAACAAGTTTAATCAGAAGAGTTTATGACCCTATCAATTCACAACGCACTGCATGTTTGTGGTTGACCCACTTACAGTTCGCCACTATGCTTACCTCTTCGATTGTGCGATGACCCGACAAATTGTGGACCCTATGATAACGTTTACCTAAATCTTGAAAGGAATGGTTTAATGTCTGTTGTCAATCATATATTGTCGTGCCATTATTTATGTATTTCCTTGTTGCTCTGGTTTCTGCCAAGTCATTCAGTACTTACTGTGTGGTTTGCTTTGTGCCTTTCTACCTTAATCTACCTAAGTCCTCAAAGGACGCTCAAATAACGGTAGCGTCTGATGCTTGTCTTAAATCTTGTCGTGTCGTAACATCCACGTAAATCCTCAAAGAAAGGTAGCGTCTGATGCTTGTCTTAAATCTTGTCGTGTCGTAACATCTACGTAAATCCTCAAAGAACGGTAGCGTCAGATGCTTGTCTTAAATCTTGCCTTGGGCCCGTAATGGTTTGTTCTCTTGTT
The DNA here is from genome assembly GCA_037043455.1 of Cyrtodaria siliqua. Lineage (NCBI taxonomy): Eukaryota > Metazoa > Mollusca > Bivalvia > Adapedonta > Hiatellidae > Cyrtodaria > Cyrtodaria siliqua. Next base: position 185,352 of record JAWPHD010004378.1, read on the forward strand.
GCTCCGGCTTCTGCCAATTCATTGCGTACTTGCTTTGTGGTTTTCTAGGCTTTTGTTTTTTATATTCAAATATACATGATAATGTGTGTGTTATACTTCTATTGCCTGTTTGTTAGAGAACATAACCTGGCGGAGATATCTTTATTTACACTGTTCCGTTTTCCTGCGATGACATTAGGGTAAGAGTGAGGTTTGGTGCACCCTAAATTCTGGTGGCCACTGACCTTTCCAATGAGGTAGCCCTATCGTCAGCCCTTTTATGTTTGTGATGTGTTTTGCCTTTAAATCATGTTTAAAATTTCAGTTTGTTTCTATGCGTGCTGTTGGTTGACTGTGGTCCTTTAATGCTATATTTCCTGTTCGATTTTTATATTTACTGTCTAGTCCTCTTCATTGGATATCTACTTTGCGCTTAATTTATGGTGAAATGCGGACCTTAGATGCCATTGCGTTATTGTGCTATGCTTTCTGTAGGACCATTTTCTCATTTTACTATTTATATATACATGATCATCGATGTGTCATAATTGTATTGTTTTATTCTATATTTTATAAAAACAAATACATACCAAATAGTTTTGCAATGAGCGTTTTGGTGATCTGTGACTTTTCCTTGAGGCGGTTAATAAGAATATCGTGTAATGTGTTTGCTGCCATTGAATTAATTCCGGACGAGAGGGAACTGCAATAACAAAATAACACAACTAATAGCGTACACCAATACAATATATTTGTTCCGTACTAATAATATTGTTATTAATATAACGGTATTATTTTCATGCAATGTTTATGAAGATGTCGGGCCGTTTATTTATTTTATTTTTAATGTTTTATATATGAGAATGTGGGTTACACATACCCTTACCGAAATGATTTTGTAGCAGCAACGTTGTTGCAATGTTTGCGCCAGTGTTGCCCTCAATGGTTTATTCTCTTATTGCTATGGCTTCTGCCAAGCCATTCAGTACCTTCTTTGTAACCTGACTTCTATGGTGATGTGATTTATAAACTCGTAAGATTCTTGGTCATGATCACTTTCATACTATCTTTTGTGTAAAATTTGTTAAAAAGTTTATCAAAAGAGGTTATGACCCCTATCATTTTGCAACGTACTGCAGATGCTTTGGTGGTGGACCCTTTTACAGTTCGCCACTATGTGTGTCTATGATCGTTCTTGTCGTGCCCTTAATGGTTTTATTCTCTTACTGCTCTGGCTTCTGCCAAGTCATTGAGTACCTTCATTGGAGGCTTTCTAGGCTATTGTTTTTTTTTGTATTATATTTGCACGAGCATATTTGTGTTTTAACTTATATTGCCTATTGATGCTTGCTTGTTGGTAAGAGAGATTATATCATGGCGGGGATTTCTTTAATTTTACACTGTCCTATTTTAATGGGATGACGGTTAGGGTAAATGTGAGGTTTTGGTGCACTCTAGAACCGATTTAAAACCCCCAGTGGCCTAATTTGCCACTGACCGTTCCAAGGCGGTAGCCCTATTGTCAACCTTTTGTGTTTGTGATGTCGTTTGTTTTATTATTACTTTTGCTCTTCTTGTTTGTCTGTTTGCGTGTTTGTTTCTGTGTTTTTGTGGTTGCACTGTCCTCACTTGAATGGCTACTTTTCCTGTCCGATCCTTTTATATTTTCTTTTCTATGCTATTGTTTTTTTATTGTATTTATATATACAGGATGCATCTTTGTGTTTTACTTATATTTGCCTATTAATGCTGCCTTGTTGGTTAGAGAATAGTTCATGGCGGGGATTTCTTTATTGACACTGTCCCGTTTAATTTGGATGACGTTTGTTGTACAGTGAAGAAAGACAGTACTGTATTAATATGATTTGACTATTATTATTCAGTGGTATGTTAACATTTAGGTTTGCAATGTGTTTTCACGGCTACTTTTTGTAATTGTAGTTGATCGTTCTTTTCTTTAAAAGCCAACATTCATATTTAGTTTTTTAACTTCTTTACATAGTAAGTTATTAGTAACCAAAGGCTCAAGTCAGCTATTTTTATCACTTTTGGTCTGTCTTCTGTCTGTACATCCATCAACAATTGCGTTTGAAAAGTATCTTCTCTGAATGGAACTCCTTTTTTTCAGTTTTTAAGCAATACCAGTATTTCTTTTTGTTTTTTTAAGGTATTTTACTGGTAGATTGTAGTTGTTGGAGTGGGTGGGTATATGCTATAGATATTTAACAAACATAACCAGACATATGACATTGTGCAATACTTTGAACGCTTTCAATAACATAGAGGAAGCATGTTTAAGAGACACATGCCTCCATCACGAATGTGAAAGGGAGGTATTAAGTGTTTACCCTTGTTTGAACGTAAGTAATGTTCCTATGTCCGTCCGTCCCAAAAATGTTTAGTCTCAGGAATGTTGCTAAAATTATCGCCAGATCATTTCAGGAATGTTGCCAAATATGTCGCCGGAACATCTCAGGATGTTGCCACAATGTCGCCAGAAAACTAATTTGCATATGAAAAGCGATATTGTTCCAACGTTCCTACAACATGTCGCAGGAATGTTGCCTGCAACTTTGCTGCAATATTGCCACACATTCTCGCCACACGCTTTGTATTTTGGTTAAGGGTTTATTAATCTGATGGGAGCTGAGACGATAGGACGGATTGACGGACGAAACGTTAGTTGTAAACCCAGGGAAACGTCAATAATGGTAAGCTACTGACGTGGCAACTATGTCTTTTCATTGAAGTAGATAGTTTCCCCCACCTTAAAGCACCCGCTGAACAGTGCTGCAATGAACAAGCCTGCCACACCTGGTACGTTACTGAAGACATGCATTACGAAGTATGGCACCATCTGGAAGATAAATAAAACAACGTGGCAATATGGTATTAAATCTAATATGAAAATGAAGCAATTAAATAATGCAATGAAGAATACAATAAATAATTCAATATATAAGGAATATTAAACTTCACTGAAATCACTGGTGTTGGTTTGTTTATTTCATATAATACGTAACTAATATAGAGTTGAATGCATAGCACTGTAACACGCTCTCTACTGTCGTAAAAACGTGAAATTATCTTCCTCGTGTTATAATTCTTCTTGTTATTATTTGATTACAGTTAAGTATAAAGAAATATAAAAGTATCGGACAGGGGAAAGTGAGCATTCAAGGAGGACAGTCAACCACAAAACACAGAAACAAACACACAAACAGACAAACAAGAAGGCAACGGTACCTGGTGAATTATAGTGGAACGTGTTTTTTCTGATTAATTTGTCACTCAAATTTGTTTCTTTCCTGGTTAGCGTTATTGATATATCTATCTATAGCTGTGCGTCGTATCTTGTTAGTTAGATAAGAAAAGTTTAAAAAAATAAGTGTTTGGAGGTAAAAAACAGTTTAAAAGGTGTTAAAAACAGCATAAAAAAAGATAAAAGCAGAGTTAAAAAACAGTCGTATGCGCTCAAGGTCTGACGTGATGACAGCCAGGTTGAACGAGTCAAGATCTCTTCTGCAGCATGACAGTCCGCTGGGAGTGAATTCCCCTGGACAACAGTTAGAGGAAAATGAGTATTTCATAGTAGTCAACTCCTGTATGTATCTGTCTAAAAGTCATGGAGTGACAATCTACCTCGAAGCCCTACGGTTGATTCGAAAGAAATGTGAATAGGGACTGCTACCATATCATGCACTATTTTATAAAAAAAAAGGCAAAGGCAACGCATCTGCTCGACGTGTGCTCTAACAGCCTCCATCCTAGCCTCTCCAACATACAAGTAACACTCGAGTAGCCTGATATACCCAGAATTTTATCCACAATACAGCATGGATATAACGTGCGACGACTGAGATATGTCCAAGCATTCTTATCCCTAATAACGATGTAATTCATCTATATATATAATGAGATAAGAAAAAACAAAGTATGTTTAAAGTTTTGGAACTTATAAATGGTGGAAATTCAAAAGTTATAACAAATCTGAAAGTATTATTATTTTTTTTAATGCCTTTGACATTCTGTACTATTGAGTTTATGAATATTGAGTTCTGCTCAACCCGGGGCTAGGGGACGTGAGCGGTACCAAGCATATTTCATACCGTTCATGAACATTCTCAATCAACACGAGA